>CAJJDP010000096.1:346084-369614 GCA_905182995.1 Paramecium octaurelia
TATTGAATTTTCATTGTAATGATATTCAAACTTGCTTAAATTTATAAACTTGCAAGTCTCTAAATTTTCTAAAGGTAATTATTTTACAGTTTGAAGGTGTCACAAATTTCTATATCATCTTTATGCAGCAAATAGCTGTTATAATTTCTATAACTCAAATCATTGTGTGAAAAGTGTAATAAAAATTCTGAGTAATAGAAATACTTCATAGTTTAATTAATCAATATTAGCAATCACATATTCTTTTGTTCTTAGGGGGAGATCAAACTTCCAATAATTTTGGGTAAGATTCATAATTTGTGTAGTTCTTTAATTTAGAGTATACAATATGATTAATCACAAAGTATTAATCTAGAAGCAAGTTGAGCAAGCTATTTTGTAAACAATTTAATTTTCGATTTGTTCATATTTTAAAACAACTTAAACTAAATCTATTTGAATGTATATGAATTGTTTAATAATTTATTTTAAGTAATATTTATGGTTTAGGTTTAGGTTATTCAACAGAATTTCTTTAGAAAAATCAATATAAATAGAGTTTGAAGTACAATAAAAGATATCTAAAATTTAACCTAAACATCGTATAAAACAAAGTGAATACGCATAATCAACACTCTTTAACTAACAACTACTAATCAATTAGAAATCCAATAAACAGATATTTCTAAGTTGGGGCAAGAAAATTAAAACTAATCTAAATCCATTTAATGATTATAGAAGGATAAATTAACTATTGTGTTAGGGATTTCGAAAAGGAATTATGAATGGGAACTCAAGGATATAATATCTGACCTACAAGAAGAAGAAGGAGTCTAAGAAATAAAATAAATTTAACTTAGAGCTAAATACAATTAATTTGACTTTTTAATTGGGGTACTCCGACCGATGGCCTTGTAAAGTATAGATGATGATTTTATGATTAATTTTCATCCTGCTTATATAACTATTGTTGCAAATTTAATCGTATTATCTTATTATTCCATCTAGCTGGTTGATTGCAGGACCAAATATAAATTGCAATAATCCTTTACCATAATCATTTCTTTTTTTGTTCCATTTGCTTAGTGTGCATTAAACATCGGATTGCCTGTAAGGGTATAAATTTAGATATTAATTAATCATCAAGTATTAAATCATAGATTTTTTCAATAAAATCTTTTGCCCTTTTATTCGAAAAGAAATCAATTTTATATCATTATTCTTAAATATCCAAATCGATAACCTCTCTCCTTCAGGCATTTATTGTGCCATCAAACGTATCATATCATCCTTTCCTTAAAAATCACTTTGATTTCCAGAAAAGTTCTTTCCTAATCTCCTTTCATTTATTTCTCAGACTTAATTATGTGGCATATTGATTTAGTTACTAAGATAAGTATTTAAATTAGTTTTATTCAAGGCAGCCAGCTAATTTGAAAATTTGGTAAAATTAGATTTCTCTCTAAAAATTATGAGATTAATAAACCTTAATTAGACTTTTGAAAAGTTTTTAGGAAAAGTTAAAAGTATAGAGAAGTATAGAATACATATTCGGGACCATTTTGCTTTAATTCAGAACCTTTATATTATTCCTAAAACACTAAATGATAGAATTTTGTTGTTTTCTTTAGTATGAAAGTGATCATCCAGAAAAAAGAAAGTGATCAAAATTAAAGTGAAAAAGAATATAAGTTATTTTTCAGATTAATTAGAAGACAATAATTCTACTATTTATGCAACAGATTCTTGATTTTGAATTAGATATTTGTTTCTTAAATGCAAACTCACAACATATCTATTGAGTTTCTCAAAGTATCTAAAATTAATTCTTTTAGGATAGGCTGCATCATCATAATAAATAAGGTGATTTGATATTGAGTTTATAATACAAATTTTTTAATTTATACAAACATTAAATTTAATTTATAATGACTCAAATTTGCTTAGAATAAGTATTAACATTTATTCAGTTCAAATGGTAATCTTATTCAACTCATTATCTATATTAGCTTAATAAATGGAATCTCTTTAAAAATTTGGCACATCCATTATAAGCTTATTTTTAATATACACAACAAATATCAAATCAGAAATGCTTGACTTGACCATAAATAATTAAATAAATAAGAGTATTTCTTGCCCATTTTCCTATTCTAAACCACCAGGCTAATATAAATCTAATTACCTTGAATATGGAGCTAACCCTCTAACTGAGATTGGGATTGACGATAGCCTCTATTTAATAATAAATATAAACTAGGGCTCTGGTCAATATAAAAGATCGAAATATTATTTTTTATTTGTGATTTAATATATTTGAATCTAAAATTTAGTTGTAAAAAAGGTTCGTAACAACTATTAGTACATTCTATTCTTAAACAATTGGTAATTTAGGCTATAAAATGAATAATTAAATTTCTAAAATAGATAAATACATAATACTCAATAATGATCTTTAATTGAAGTATCAGGACATTTATATTTGATAAATTCAGTTCATATTTTGATGATTCAAATGAAGGAAAGACCTTGGAGTTGACAGAGTCGACCAAATTAATGTGACTATCAGGTACTTTTACAAAGCCATTATTAGATTTCTGCACATTTAATATGTATGCCAAAATTATTTTAGAATTTTAGTTTAATTAATTTTTATAAAAAGAAAATCCATTACAGTATCAAAATAGCATTACTAGCTATCTAGTTTCAGGTATTAAAAATTTCATACAGATTTAATTATTTTTAGATATTCTCTATTTTGCAAATATGCGTGATTATACATTTTGCTTAAATGCTCTCATCAATCATTCTTCTTTCATCAAATTAGCCATAAATATATATATACTCTCTGATAACAAGTTATTTATACTCCTAAACCCAAATTCTTAGAGTGAAATTCTTACTGAAAACAATATTATTATATAAATTCATGATCCAAAAACCCTGAATTGTTTTGAAGAAATCATAATCTTTTCAAATATGTGCAAGTAAGTCATGTTGTAATTGCCTCTTACTTTATTGATTTGATAGATTCATATTAAAAACTTCTATCTTTGACATCTTTCAAATAATCTTACGTAGACGTTATTTTTGGGACCAGCAAATTACCTAATTTTTTCTTCTTATTAGTAATTACCAAGCAAAGGTAAGTTCACCTTTGCTTGATTGATGTATTTTAATCAGGTATATATTTATTGAAAACAATTTCATTAACTAATAATTATTTAAAAGGGTTCGCTTTACTAATGATACAACTTTTAGGAGTTTTACCAACCAAAGTCTCTTGATTCCTTTGATTTAGAAGCTTCTTACCTTTTTATAACTGTAATCCAAATTTTTTTGATTAGGTGATTTTGAGTTAGAACATGCAGGACTTCAAATTAAACAAAAGTTCTATTCTTTCTTGAAGTTAGCCAAAGCATACCATAAGAGATTCATGGCTTGAATATCCTATTTTCTAACAATATAACGTTCTTTAAAACTTTCTGATTGTCATGACTTAGGAGGCGAAATACTGTAAGGTTTATTTAGTTTATTAATATGAGTTTTAGGAAAGAAAGGAATGGTAATCCTTTAATGATTTATGTAAGTCCAATATTTACCACTCAAGAATAATAGAACTACCTTAAGTTCTCTAGTGGTTAAGGTCATCTTCAAAAGGTTACTCTCCTTGCAATCATTATACGGCTAACCTTTACCACCAAATTGAATGATAGGTTACATCAGATAGTCAAGATTAATTTATCAAACAAAAAATTATTCTTAGCCTAATAACATTTTTCGACTCTTATGATTATGGCTATACTAATAAATTATCATAATTATGGATAAAAAAATATTCAATGTTAGTAACATTTGCTTTTAATATTTAATGCACGTACTTACAAAAAAATAAAAATATTAAATAAATTAATGTTATTTAAATGTTTTTCCAAAAAATAAGTATTTATAAATAATTAAAGGTGAAATCTTTAAAATCACTTAGATATTTAATTTTTAAAAAATTTAGAATGAATTATTTCCTAATATAATATTTTCACTGTAAAGAATATCTAATTTATTGATGAGGTCTATTTATATTATAATTGCTTCTCAAAAATTATTAACAAAATTTGATTGACACTTAATGTTAAATATTTAATAAAATGGCCAATTATTCTATATTGATGTTAAGTAGCACACAAGGTGAGACTTTTCAATAAATTTTTCAGAATTTTCCAAATGAGTGATCTATTCAAGATATTCATAATATCTCTTTACATTAGTTATATTTGTTGTTGAGTTTTCAGAAATACTTGGAATCTAGTTCAAATATTAGATATAAACTAGAATATAATTTTATATGTAAATTGCCTTAAAGTTGGTTTTGGAAGCAAATTTTATTTAAATTCCTATTTTATTTGTTCAATTTAAATAATATTTAAAAAATAGAGGAAAGTTATTATTATTAAACACACATTAAATAAAATTAATTCTTGTTGCAGTAGGTCTTTTAATTATTTCTAATATCTTAAATTAAAAAAAATTGAATACCAAATGACAATATATGTTTTCTAGATTATCATTTCAAATTTTATGTTTGTTATAAAAGTTCACACCTATTTCATATATCCTAAATTATATTAAATCATTAATTATATTAATGATTTAATCTAGCTTTGCTATAATTGCTTATCTGAATTGTATAATCTAAGTTTTTGGAATTCAAGAAACTGTATCAGATTCATTTTCAGAAAGTACGTTTTCTGATGCTGATGGTAATTAAAATTCATAAAATTTAGGTTGGGTTGTAATTGGAGCAGGTAAGATCTATAAAATATAATAGTATTGATTCCTCTAATTTACATGAGTTTATTGTGTATGTCGATTAGTCGAATGCGTATTAGGTTTAAGTGTCTCCAACACAAGCGAATTCAATGTGTGGAAATGAGGCAGTGGGCGACGCATGCTTGAATTCGAAGGTAACAATTGGTCATTCAAGTTCTACAGCCATAATTTTGATCACTAGTACTATGACAGCTGATTCTGTAAAAAATTAGAATATTTTTAAGTAATTTTGGGGAATTAGAGCTATCACTATATATGTTGATAAATGTCCCGATGGATGCTTACTATGCAACGCTACTGATTTAGCTATTTAATGCTTAGTTTGGTAGGTATTCTATAGAAGTTGGACCTAACTAAATGTAAATGAAATATCATCCAATGGATGGAATGTAAAAAATGGAATTTCTGAAGCAACATAATGTGGATGTAAAAATAATGAATATAAATTAGCTACGGCTTTATTTGGTGGTTCTACAAAATTTTAAATTGCAACTGTTGTCAGTCAGTCCTTTTCTAACATTCCAAAGCATGATAAAATGAAGATTTCATTTTTATTGGCGAAAATTGACGATTGGTTTAATTACTAAGTATAGCTAACAGTAGATGGTACTCTGGTTTGGAAAAAAGTATTTGGATCGGGTGATGGTTACAATTGGTATATTTGTGGAGTGGAATAATAATATAAAACATAGTTTTATAGAGTTGAAGTAGAATTATATCATGAGAGAAGTCAATTAGATGTCTCTTTTTCTTCTATAACTCAAAAAGTAAAAGTAACGCCATAATCATATGGCATCAGAGATTTAGTAATTTATATTAGATACTGCCCTTAAGGAACGTATTGGACTGGGGTTATCGATTTAATATGTCAATGTAATTGTCAGTTGAGTTAGTTTAGATTGCCATAATTCATGTTACAAATGTGATGGCCCAAAATCAGAAGACTGTACTGATTGTGGAGACCCTATGATATATTAAAAATAATTAGTGGCTGGTCAATGTTCATGCTTAGAAAGAACAGTTTAATAGGATAATATTGATGGGACTACTTCATGCTTTTGTATTTAGTCTTAATTATGCTTGTTAGCTTGCCATCCTAAATGTGAGAGGTGTTATAAACCTTTTGATAATACTGTTAATTAATATTGCACAATGTGTTTATAAGGATAGAATAGAGTTGTTTCTGATTTATTTATGTGTGTTTGTAGAACAGGTTATGGTGACGATGGCATTTCTGAAGTTTGCTTTAGTAATTATTTTTTTTATTTTAGAATGTCATTATTCATGTGAACATTGTAATGGTTTCTTAGCAAATAATTGTACAACCTGCTTATCCTCCTCCAATCGTATTTTGACTTCTGAGAGTCAATGTTTATGCAAATTAGGATACTTTGATACTGGAACCAACGATGTCTTTTGTAAAAGTAAATTAATAAACATCTTAATTTTACAGAAATTTGCCATAATGCATGTTCTAGTTGTACTTTACCTGGAGTAGATTAATGTACAAGTTGTCCAGTTACAAGACAACCAGATATAATAGGAGCCAACTTTCAATGCTTGTGCAAAAATTCTCACTAATATAGTGATGATACAAAATTAGAATGTTAGGAATGTCATTTCACTTGCTTGATTTGTTATGGAGGTTAGGAGAGTAATTGTTTAACCTGCGACATTGCTTATCGGCAATTTTCAATGTAGAAATGTATTTGTCCTAATGGATATTATGACTAAGGCTAATTAATCTGCTCCCGTAATTATTAAGAGTATTAAAAGCTTGCCATTATAAGTGCATGACCTGCTTTGGTCCAGCTGAAAATAATTGTCTGACATGTGCGAATAGTAACAATAGAATATTGAAGAATAATATATGTTTATGTCCAGATATGTACTTGGAAAATTAGGCTGACCCTATGTGCTACAGTAAATATTATAGTAAAGACTAGAATGTTCATATCGATGTTCTAGTTGTAGTGTTAAAACAGAAAATTGTACAGCTTGTCCACTCTAATCTTATAGAGATCTAGGAACAGATAATGCATGTTCTTGCCAAACTAATATGTATGAATAACCTAATAATCCAATTTGCATTCGTATTTATATATAATTCAAACTAGCCTGTCATTATACTTGCTTAACATGTAATGGACCTGAATCAAATTAATGCACATCCTGTTATACTTAAATTATGAGACAATTGGATCCATTAGGGTCTTGTTTATGTATGAATAGTTACTATGATCCTGGACAAGCTGGTTGTTTAGGTATTAATCAAATTATATTTTTAGCATGCAATCCCCGTTGTTTGAATTGTGAAAACTTTGCAGATAATTGTATCTCTTGTAAATCAGATAGATTCTTACAGGGCAATACTTGTATTTGCCCAAATAAGATCAATGGTGTCCTCATTAGCAAATACGAAAAACCAGGCAAAGTTGATTGTCTAAGTTAGATCTAATTAATTTAACATAGGTTGTCATTATTCTTGCTTAGAATGTAATGGATCTGAATTTAATCAATGTACTAAATGTTTGGATAGTGAAGGTAGAATTTTGATTAATTCTACTTGTGTTTGTGCCTCACCAAATGTTGATATTGGATAACCATAATGTTAATGTTAATGTATACTTGTAAACCTAAATATTAGAATGCCACTATAGATGTGAAACTTGTGAAAATATACTTACAAATTGTTTAACTTGTGCTCCAAACACTTTTAGAACTTTATCCATTTCACGATGTATTTGTTAACAAGGATATTTTGATGATGGATCTAATCCTATATGCTAAAGTATTTTAGAATTATATTATTAATAGAATGCCACTATTCTTGTTAGTATTGCTCCTCTTTTTCTACAAAATGTGATACATGCTCATCTACATTCAATAGAGTATTAAATCCATTGATGTTTACTTGTAATTGTAAGGAATCTTATTATGATATTGGAAATGAAGATTGTTAGAAATGTCATTATTCTTGTTTGGCTTGTAATTCTTTTGGAAATGAAGTTTGTGAATCCTGTAAAGACGTGTCAATTTCTTTTAGATTTTTTAATAAAGGAGTCTGCGATTGTTTGCCTGGATATTTTGATGATGGAGTCTCTCCTGATTGTAAGAAATGCTAAATTTCATGTTTGACTTGTTAAAACACTGCAACTTATTGTACATCATGTGAATAAACGAGATATTTTGAAGGAAATAGTTGTTTATGTAATACAGGTTATTTTGAAATTGATCAAGTTTTATGTGAAAAATGTGATCAGAAGTGTCAAAGTTGCTCAATTAATGCTAAGATGTGTACTGAATGTGATTCAATGAGAATTCTTAATTAAGTAACTAAAACTTGCATTTGCAAGCCTGGAACTACTGAAATCGATGGATAATGCTAAGATTGTGATATTACTTGTAATACTTGTTAAAATTCAATAACTGATTGCTCTTCTTGCAAATTTTTGAGATTATTAACTGACAATTAATGCAACTGTATAGATGGTACATATGAGAACAGCAATGATAAATAGTGTTTGTATTGCAATAAAACATGCCAAACATGTATCAACTAAGAGAACTATTGTACAACTTGTTCAGAAGATAATTTTCGAATACTTTCTTTAGGAAATGTTTGTGTTTGAAAGGATGGATATTATGAAGATACAGTTTCTTTAGATTGTAAACCTTGCGACTCTTCTTGTTTAACTTGTAATATATTTCCTACTTATTGTCTAACTTGTAATGCTTTGTACAACCTCAGTCTGGATGCCTCAAATAAATGCGTTTGTTCTCCAGGTTTCTATTTTAATTCCTCAAATTTAAATTGTTAAGGTATAATTATATATATTCAGCTTGTTATATTTAGTGCTTAGAATGTAAGTCATATTCAGAATGCATAGAGTGTGAAGATTTTACGAGATATTTTGATCCAGATAATTTTGAATGTCCATGCAAAGATGGATATTATGAGGTTACTGCAAAGAAATGTTAATGTAAAAAATATATTAATATCATAAGTATGCGATTATAGTTGCAGGACTTGCTAAACTTCACCTACAGAATGTTTATCATGTGAACCACTTTATCATAGACTTTTAAACTCTAATTAATGTATTTGTTAGGATGGATATTATGATATTGGGATTGAGATGTGTTAACTATGCAATCCAATTTGTTTGACTTGTTGGAAATCTTCAACTTAATGTACTTCTTGCAACTAACCCCAACAATTTAGATTATTGAATTTAAATCAATGTATTTGTTAAAGTGGATATTATGATATCGGTTAATTGGTTTGCTAAAGTAAAATTATTATTAACTTATAGAGTGCTCCAACTAATGTCTCACTTGCTAAGGGTAATAAGATTTTTGTACAAGTTGTGATATTTATCAATATCGAATTGATCAATCTATTATTAATAAATGCCCTTGTTAATAAGGTTTTTATTAAGATATCAACGAAATATGTTAAAGTATTATT
Source organism: Paramecium octaurelia (assembly GCA_905182995.1). Taxonomy (NCBI): domain Eukaryota; phylum Ciliophora; class Oligohymenophorea; order Peniculida; family Parameciidae; genus Paramecium; species Paramecium octaurelia. The sequence continues at coordinate 355,362 of CAJJDP010000096.1, forward strand.
TGTTTATTAAATCAGAATGCCATTATAAATGTTAAACCTGTGTTTAGAAAAAAGATAATTGTTTAAGTTGTGTTTAATCTTAAACTTCAAATAGACTAAGCATCTCTAAAAATTGTAATTGTAAGGATGGGTACTATGATAATGATATGTAATCGGATTGCTTAAAATGCAGTCCATAATGTAAATTGTGTTAAAACTCATCAAAAAATTGTTTAACATGCTATGGCGATCTGAGAGAAGCACCCCCTAATTGTAACTGTAAACTTGGCTATTTTGAAAACTTGCTTGGGATTTGTGAACGTAATCCATTATCCTTATAATATAGCTTGTGAAAATAAATGTTATAGTTGTGAAAAGACTCCATCTAATTGTTTATCATGCTAAGAAGGGAGAATTACTCAACTTTGTATTTGTTAAGATGGGTATTATGAAAGAGGATAACCTCATTGTGATTGTATTTTAGTTATTTATACTCTAAGAATGTTCGTTTTAATGTAAAACATGCAAGGATTCCTCAGTAAATTGTTTAAGTTGCAAAGGAGATCGGATTAAAATACCTATCTGTTCATGTCCTGAAGGATATTATGATGATTACTTGAATGATTCGTGTTAGGTTTGTAATTGGTTATGCTAAACATGTAACCTAGATGGCTGTCTAACATGTAAAGCTAATAGGATCTTATCTCCTGAAATGTCTTGTGATTAACCACCAGGTTCTGTCAGTTATCCTGATACTCCATGGTGTTCAAGTATTAATTTATATGAATATTCAAGCATGTTAAGTAGCTGTACTCAAAATTAGGCTTTCTGATGACTTACTGTCTATATAGGTCAAATTCGACTTTCCCTTGAATCCGCATTTTTTCACTACACAATTTTAAGAAAATATTTGTTAAAAAATATTAGAAGATCAAACTTATTAATTATTTGGTAGGAATCCTAATTGTTATATTGACCCTAATGATGCTACAATAATAATATTAGGATTGGGATAATAACCTAGGATTCTTCCAGGAGATTTGATCTTGTTCTAAAGAAACTATTTGGGTCATTAAGGTTGCGATTAGCCATTAGTTATTTTTATCTTTAATGAAATTAAAAGTCCCGTAAACCCACAATCTCCAATCCTAATATACGATGAACCTACTTATTTAATAAATCCTTGTGATGATAATATAATCCCTTTGAAATCAATATTAAATGATGGACTTAGAAATTTTGTTAGTATAAAATGGACATATTTTGTAATTGGCCCTAATGGCAATGGTGATATAGATAACTTTATTGCTTCATAAACAAAATACTAAATGTTATCATTAATAATCCCATTCTAAACTCTACCAAGATAGTCCAATATTACCTTCGAAATAGAATTTCAAAATTTTGTTGCAAAATAAGGTGTTCAATCAATTAGAATATAAACCAATTCTGGTCGTTTTCCCACTATCTTTTGGGTTTCCAAACCTACATATTACACCTTTGAACCTATTGTTTTGGAATTTAATATTAAAAAAAGGGCTTGTTCAGATATAAATGCTACTTAAGTTGATAACTCTTAATTTTTTTTATCATTAGTTGAAGTCCATAAAAACGATTCCAATTCCAGGTCATCAAGAGTAAATTATTCAGAAATCACAGGTCAAAATAGTTTTATTGTTANAAAGTAAAATTATTATTAACTATAGAGTGCTCCAACTAATGTCTCACTTGCTAAGGGTAAAAAGATTTTTGTACAAGTTGTGATGTTTATCAATATCGAATTGATCAATCGATTATTAATAAATGCCCTTGTTAATATGGCTTTTATTAGGATATCAACGAAATATGTTAAAGTATTATTTGTTTATTAAATCAGAATGCCATTATAAATGTTAAACCTGTGTTTAGAAAAAAGATAATTGTTTAAGTTGTGTTTAATCTTAAACTTCAAATAGACTAAGCATCTCTAAAAATTGTAATTGTAAGGATGGGTACTATGATAATGATATGTAATCGGATTGCTTAAAATGCAGTCCATAATGTAAATTGTGTTAAAACTCATCAAATAATTGTTTAACATGCTATGGCGATCTGAGAGAAGCACCCCCTAATTGTAACTGTAAACTTGGCTATTTTGAAAGTTTGCTTGGGATTTGCGAACGTAATCCATTATCCTTATAATATAGCTTGTGAAAATAAATGTTATAGTTGTGAAAAGACTCCATCTAATTGTTTATCATGCTAAGAAGGGAGAATTACTCAACTTTGTATTTGTTAAGATGGGTATTATGAAAGAGGATAACCTCATTGTGATTGTATTTTAGTTATTTATATTCTAAGAATGTTCGTTTTAATGTAAAACATGCAAGGATTCCTCAGTAAATTGTTTAAGTTGTAAAGGAGATCGGATTAAAATACCTATTTGTTCATGTCCTGAAGGATATTATGATGATTACTTGAATGATTCTTGTTAGGTTTGTAATTGGTTATGCTAAACATGTAACCTAGATGGTTGTCTAACATGTAAAGCTAATAGGATCTTATCTCCTGAAATGTCTTGTGATTAACCACCAGGTTCTGTCAGTTATCCTGATACTCCATGGTGTTCAAGTATTAATTTTTATGAATATTCAAGCCTGTTAAGTAGCTGTACTCAAAATTAGGCTTTCTGATGACTTACTGTCTATTTAGGTCAAATTTGACTTTCCCTTGAATCCGAATTTTTTCACTCCTCAATTCTAAGAAAATATTTGTTAAAAAATATTAGAAGATCAAACCTATTAATTATTTGGTAGGAATCCTAATTGTTATATTGATCCTAATGATACTACAATAATAATATTAGGATTGGGATAATAACCTAGAATTCTTCCAGGAGATTTGATCTTGTTCTAAAGAAACCATTTGGGTCATAAAGGTTGTGATTAGCCATTAGTTATTTTTATCTTTAATGAAGTTAAAAGTCCCGTAAACCCACAATCTCCAATCCTAATATACGATGAACCTACTTATTTAATAAATCCTTGTGATGATAATATAATCCCTTTGAAATCAAAATTAAATGATGGACTTAGAAGTTTTGTTGGAATAAAATGGACATATTTTGTAATTGGCCCTAATGGCAATGGTGATATAGATAACTTTATTGCTTCATAAACAAAATACTAAATGTTAGAATTAGTAATCCCATTCTAAACTCTACCAAAGTAGTCCAATATTACCTTCGTAATAGAATTTCAAAATTTTGTTGCAAAATAAGGTGTTCAATCAATTAGAATGTAAACCAATTCTGGCCGTTTTCCCACTATCTTTTGGGTTTCCAAACTTACATATTACACCTTTGAACCTATTGTTTTGGAATTTAATATTAAAAAAAGGGCTTGTTCCGATATAAATGCTACTTAAGTTGATAACTCTTAATTTTTTTTATCATTAGTTGAAGTCCATAAAAACGATTCCAATTCCAGGTCATCAAGAGTAAATTATTCAGAAATCACAGGCCAAAATAGTTTTATTGTTATTATTGATAGATATACTTTGACTCCAATGGTAGCATATACTTTTGAATAAACAACAAGTGATGTAATAGTGAATTTTTCAACTAAAAGAAATATAACAATAGAAATTAGCTCAGGAGGTATTATGTGTCAATTTAATGGTACCAAAAAGATTTAGAATCATAGGAAAGATACTTAAATATTCATCTCATGTAAAGATTTAGATACTTAATATAACTGGAATTAGGATCCTGATATTGAAATCGATGTCGAGTGTATTGACTTTAATAGGAATTCACAATGTGTGGATATATAAAATAAAATAATCCAAATTAATAGAACTGATACTTTCCAAGCCATTCCCAAATACACCATAAATCCGTATTCTATTTAAAGTTGGACTGTAGTGGCTAAAAAGCGATCACGCTCATATAAATTTGAATAAAAATTGGTATATATAGATGAAAATTTTGGATTATTGAATATCGCCCACAATTAATGGTATTTAATGAGACCAGTCAATAACTATGAAAATTTGGAGTTCATCATTAATATTCCTTTTCAAAATAGGTAGTATCTTCTAGAATTTCAAGTTGCTATCATTTATAATTTTGAACTCATAAAGATATTGCAATCTGAATACTTTTAATTCTAATTTAATATATTTGATTATTATTAGAAATTTTCAGAGGGAAATAAAATTAATTTGAAATTTTTGGCATAGTTCACTAATGAGATCATACCTTGCCAGGAGGATTTATAATTAACGGTCAATTTACCTCCTTCCTGTATAGTGAGCTTGAGTGAATAAATAGTTCAAGCATTAAAACCTTTAAAGATAATTACAAATTGCCATTTTTCAATTAATGCTCCATTTACTTACCAATTAAGATATGTTCTTCATAATTAACATTTAGTTGATTTTTTGGATCGAACAAATGATTATTCGTTAATTTTGAGTAGTTATTCAAGCTCATATTATATTGAAAGCACTTTTCCATTTTCTGATGGTTTTCTTCTAATTTAAGCAATGGATTCTAAGGGATCGTACTCAAACATTTAGAAATAGTTAAATATAACTTAGACTGTGCTTAATTGTTCCTAGATACAAATTCAGCAATTTACTTTAAGATATCAAATTTCATTATTATTTGAAATTATAATGAACCATAAAGAATAATAATATTGTATTGATCTTTCCAAATAATTGTATTCAAATATCAAAACCTTTTTAAATGCAGAAGAGAATGATGATCAATTATTAGTTTATCAAACAGCGAAACTGTATAAAAGAATAATACAAGAGCATGTTAATGTAAACTCCAAAAAGAGATTATTAACTGAGAATTCAGTGAGTTGCTTTTAAAATTCTACAAAATCCTTTTATGTCTAAAGTACACTGCATAATGCTTCATCAACAATTACTGCTTCTAGTTTGCAAGCAGAATTACAATATATGAATGCTACTGTTCAGAAAATGATAACAATGCTAATAGATATTAAAGATTAAATTAACTAAAATGACGTGTTTTTGAATGAAAACCTTTATTAGAGTAAAGTAGCTGTTTTGGACTCTTTATTAGGGGCATAGCTTTTAATAGAGGATGTATTTCTTAAGATACCAATGGCACCCATTAATTCTAAATTAGATAAAGAATAGATTATTAATATAGCAGAGGGGTTGATTGGTCTTTTAGATGAAATTTCATTGTATGTTAACGTTTAGGCAAAAGTAAATGGCTCTCCTTTAATTAATGACGGGTAAATTATAAAATGGTAGTTGTCCAAAATTACTAAAGGAAGGTTTAATGCGGAATTTAATATTGAAAGAGATTAGTTAGATGATTTGATTGACTTTGTTCAAAAAGAACAAATAGAATTAAATTACAATTATTTAAATCTATCTCAACAATTATAAACATAATTGTAAACATTCTTTAATATAACCACCCTATAAATAAATGAGAATACATAAAAGAAAATTTATCTATCAAATCATCTTTATAATAATCGTTCTCTTTATTATTAGGATCCACTTACAACATATATAATAGATATGATGTAAATTCCATACTGTTAAGAATAGGTTCCTTTAGAAAAACCATATTAATATGATTGTGCTAATATAAATATGGAAGGATAAGTATATAAATGTGATTTTGTAACTGAGGAAATTAATAATACAACTGTGTAAGTATCTTGCAGATGTCAAAAATTAGGAATTATCTTTTTAATCTAATATCCCAACAACTCAGCTATATAATAAAATAGCACTTATGATTCTTAGGAAAATAGAATTGAAAATTCAAATGTAAAATTAGATGAATAACCAATTTTATTATTTCAAGGCATTTTCATAGTTTTTTCTTTCCTCATTTATTATGAATTACTTTAAATCGAAAAGAGATCTAAATAATTACGAATAGAATCCAGATTAGAAACAGAAAATAGCATAGATGAAGCTTTGAAATAAGGAAAAACTTAGTAAATTATCTTTTATCCAGGAAATTTTGCTCTATTCAAAAAATACTTCAAAGTAAATGGCATTATTAATATCTAGTTTATTCATGAAGTATTATCCTGCTTTTATATGAACGACCCTATTCTTCCAAAAAGTTATCGATTTTTATAGCTATCAATAAAAATAAGTATTTTCATCTTATTTACATTTTTGTAAATAAATTTGATAGATATATATCCAATATTCATAATATTATTCGTCAATAGCGGAATTTACTTACTTATTAGATTGGTTCTAAAGATAGTTCAGTCAGTTTACAGATTCAGTGGGAAATGTAGCAATTCTATTGTAATCTTTTATCTGCTAATACATATATTATGTTATTTAGGGGTTGTTTTATAATTGAAGGAATGGTAAATAAGTATTTATCTTTTTAGTTAATTAGACATTTAAATAATTAATTTTGAAGTTTCACTTATTATAATAGGCTCACTCTTTTAATTTTATGTCATTATGGAACCAATTATGATATTTTCAAGAATATTTCTTTTTAGACATATCGCCATGTAAAGTAGACATTAAACAATTACTCCTTTGAATTAACTAATCTACTTTTTTGTTTAGCATAACACGTTAGATCAACATCTTAATAATTATTGAAATATTATATTCACATTATATAAAATTATCATTTTCGAACATTTTTAATGGATCCTATCCTCAGTTTCGGCATATCCAATGATGATATAAAGCCGATCTGGGGATACTTCTTAAAGTTTGAGCAAAAAATTTTCAATCTGTAAACATAAAGCGTTGCCATCATTTTTATTGTAAGTCAATGTTATTCATGTTCCCCTTTCTATTACTAATATCCTGACTTTAGAATATGCTATCAAATGTGTTGTTTTAAGGAAATTTTAATGTTATAATAAAATTTGGTCTAATATTACACAAATTTGGATACCTTACTAATAGAGGTCCAAATTGAGTAAATAAATGCATCGTTGAGCCTGAGTTAGTTTAAGTATGGGTTGATAGTAATGCTATTAATAATATCCTTATAAAATTAAAAATAATAATAATAATAATAGTGGAGCACTTTTTTGTAATGAAGAATGCTTCAAATATATTATTCAAACATTTGTGTTTTAGAATGTCCTGGTTAAACCTATTTAGATAAAAATTGTTTTTAGAAATTGTGCAGACCTATATTCAGAATGTTTTGGTGTTGAAATATACGAGCAATTGCCTTATTGGTTAGAATAGAGAAACCAAATGTTATGCCATTCGTCCTAATCAAAGCCTTTTTAAAATTAGTTGACTAAGCATTTTACCATAATTAATTTAATTAGCGGCTGAATACCTTATTAATATTTCCTCAGCTTTTCTCACTCAATATATTTTTCTACTAATCGTATATTATTTAATATTGTACCTCTCTTAAATATCCCATTTGACTGTTCAATCCTTCAAGGAAATTTAATTCAATTTCAGATCCTAAATTATATGTAAAATCAATATTATATCATTTTACTTTCTTGATTTATAATTATTATTTAAGGATCCTCTCTAAATATAGTACTTGTTTTTACCAAAATTTAAAACTTGATCTTGAATTTAGGAATTATTCTTGATTAACTAGCGATTTGATTTAATTTTTTGCTTAGTTGAGCTATTTTTGTTATCTTCATGTTTCTTATTAATCATTTTGATTTGCATTCTCAGTAGTAGCCCTATTTATGTAATTGAAGAAATAAAAGTGTTTGTTGTTTCAAAAGAGAATGTGTTTCAAAAAACGATAATTTACACGAGCTCATGAAAAGTTGCTTATGTATTTCGATTATATGATGAAAAATTTTTGGTAAAAATTTATTCGAAGAAACTGCGTTTATCTATTTTAATAATATTACTTTCTCCTTTCCAGAACCTTTAAACATTTAAGTTAAAAATATTTTCTAAAATTCTTAGAAAGAAAGTTAAGTGTTTTATTAACTTTATTATAAGAATTTATTTTATAAAACTTAATGAGTAATTATTTTAAGTTTAATTATAATGATAGAGTAATTAATTGATTGCGGAATGAAATTTTAAATCCTATTTTAATTAATTTATTATTAATATGTTTGTTTTAATAATGGTAATTTTACTTTAATTACCCTTCCGAAACCAAGCTTAAAGATTAAAACTTTAAGGACCGAAGCCTATATATATGAATTGCATATACATAGATGAAAGTTTTAAGAATTTAATATATTGTAGGAGAGAATGGCTTTGTGGGAAGCTAGTATTTTTACGAGTACCTTTCATAATCTGGAAATGTGCTAAATCTTGATAAGATTACATTCATCTTATGGATAAACATATATTAAGTATCAAAATTGACTGGAAAGTAAATTTTGTTTGCTTTCGTCGATGGCAACAAAAATAATCCTGTAAAGAATTAATTCATATTAGTATATTGATTTAATGTTGTATTAAACATCTGCAGGAAATTACAATATGACCTTATTGAATTAGAGGTAATCTCCAGAAATAGTTAATTTAACACGGTATAAAGAATAAACTAAAAAGTACTAAAAATGTGAGGAGCGTGACTCAAGACAGGATAAATGCAACTAACTCTGTTTATATTGCTTTGGTGGGAAGGATAATCAATGTTTGGGTTGTCAATAAAATTTTTCTTTAGTCCTTATCACACAACTTGTGTGAAAGATTGCAATCATCTAAATTATTTAAATATAATAATAGAGAAACAATGGTTTGTGAAATAGAATGCCCACCATCATATTTAACATAGGAATTAGAATGTGTTAAGATTTGTAAAGGTGGATATGCTATCTATAATAATACAGTATGCCTACCATAAACTCAAATTACAGATAATTTCTTAATGACTTACTCTTATTCTTCCCCATCAAAAACTATATTTTTTGATTGCCCTCAAATTTGCTAAACATGCACTAATTAAACCTTTTATACTCGTTGTCTATATCATTACATTTTAAACCAAAATAAATGTCTTATAACATGCTATCCACAATATCTATATATTGATGAAGATGATGTTGGTCATTGCTTAACTAGCTGTGATCCAAATGATTTTGTATACGATAAGGATATTCTATTAGACAATGCTTCAAAAATAAATGTGGCTCAATTTAGTTTAATTAGAAGTAATAAACTTATTTACATTAAACGAAACCTTTTACTTGTATGTATCCATGTGATGATCAATATGATTTTCAATAAAACACAGATTAATGCTCTAAATGCAACTCAATTTGTTAGAACTGTTAAAACTCAGCCAATTTTTGTACTAAATGCTGGCCAGGAACTTTTCTTTAAGACAATAGTTGCTTCACTTCTTGCCAATCTAAATTTAAGAATTACATGAATAATCAATGTGAAGGCTCATGCTCAAGCGGATTTACTATTAATGACAGTAAAATTCAAGCCTGTGTCTCTTTTTGTGGGGAAATATTTTCTAATTTTACCTATGTACTCAATGGTCAATGTTATCAGAATCCTCCCACAACTGGAGCATATTGCATAAGATAATAGTGTTAAAATTGCTTTTATAAATGCAAGACTTGTTCTGGTCCATAAAGTAATTAATGTTTATCCTGCTATGATAAAACATTTTTCTTAAATAATTAGTGTGTGTTAGATTGTGGTGCTAAGTTTTATGATTTGTTAAATTGGAAATGTGTGGAAATTTGTCCAAGCAATACTTATGCTACCTCTGGTTATGAGGTTGTCAATTCAGATTTTTAACTAAGCAAATCTGTTCCTCAACCTGCTTATATAATTAATTTTAATATAAGGGTTAATGTACTGATATCTAACCAGAAAACACCTTCTATATACAGAAGACTAATTATAGATTATGCGGTAAATGCACAGAAGCATGTAAAACATGTTTTGATTCCTATTCGACCACTTGTAGTAAATGCAATCCAGGATTTTATTTATATAATACTACTTGCTCTACCGAATGTTCTGATGATTTTCCCTATAAAGATACACTTAATAATTTATGTGTTGTTACTTGCATAAGTTATTAAGAAAATGGATATTGCGTTGCTAACTGTTCAGATAAGTATTACAGGTATGATGCTCAGAAATAATGTAATGAATTTGGTTGTCCTAAAGGAACTTATAATTAAGGTTCTACACATAATTGCTATGCTTGTGCACTTGGATGTGCTACTTGTACGAATGGATTATCAAATTCATGTAACACATGTATAGAAGGATATTTTCTACAAGGTACATCAACATGTACGAATGAGTGTAATGTGGATCCAGATATTTTTTAAGATTGGATTAATGGAAAATGTGTTTAATAGTGTCCTACTGGGGCTTACTTGTAAACTTTACCTAGTGGGTCCCTAGCATGTAAAGTAACTTGCCCTGTTTATTATTATTCAAATGTTTGTGTTGCAACCTGCCCTCCTCAAACTTTTTCTGATGGAAATATTTGTACTTCATTTGCAGAACCTTGCACTGTTTGTTTAGGGAAACAAGTGAACCAATGCACAAAATGCGATTCTGGATATTATTTGGCTGATACTACTTGTGTCGAAGTATGTCCAAATATAAAACCGTATGCAAATCTAGCTAATTAGACTTGTGTCTCAACATGCCCAGATTTCTTGTATTTAGCTAAAATACTCTGTTTTAGCTCTTGTCCAGGTTTCTTAGCTATTTATCAATTAAATGGGAAAAAAGAATTTGTTGATTAATGCTATTATTCTAAATCTTATTTATCTGCAGGAATTTGTTTACCATGCATTTCTATTTGTAAAGAATGCTATGGACCTTTAAATGGAAATTGTTTAGAATGTGAATCACCTTACTATTTAGATCAATAAAAATGTTAATCGGCTTGTCCATCATAATTATACACGGACTTAGCAGATAAGACTTGCAAAGAATCCTGTCCATCCACTACGGTTATATAAGGTTAGTATTGTAAGCCCAATTGTGATATCAATTATTCTTAGTATGGTTAGCTTTGCGTCGCAATATGCCCAAAATTTACGTACAAATTAAATTCAAAATGTTTACTTTGCAATTCTTTATGTAGGACTTGCAACGGACCCTTAGTAAGTTAATGTTAATCTTGCATAGAAAACTATCTATTAAATAGTAGTACTTGCACATAAACCTGCCCAAACCTAGATGATTTCGAGACTTAAAAATGTGTCAGCACTTGTGGTACAAAGTATGAATTAACTGATCTCAAAAGTTGCGTGACAACTTGTCCAAAAGGATATTTAAAATGTAATAAAAATTGTTTGAAAACTCCACCCGATGGGTATTATTCAGATGGAGTAAATTGCATTTAATGCAATAGCAGATGTGCCAAATGCACATCCCTAAATGTATGCTAAGCATGCAATAAAAACAACTTTCTAACTTTATAAACCTGTGCTAGTTTTTGTATGAATAAATATCTTTATATGGATCCAACAACATAGACTTGCGTTACAAAATGTCCACCATAACTTTACCATTAAGAATCCTATGATAAAAGGAGTTGTGTTGAGGATTGTCTCTTTGGCTTTAAATTTAATAATTAATGTGTTAATTCTTGTCCAAAAGGAATGTATGTTAAGAATAATTTCTGTATAAGTTGTCCTTAGACTTGCGAAGAATGTACTTCAGCAACAAATTGCACTTTATGTGGTAAAGATTATTTTTTAGAAAATGGACTTTGTTAGTTAAGTTGTTTAGCTGGTAAAACTGATTATAAAAACCATACATGTGTCTCATAATGTGATCCATCATTATTTGAATATCAAAATTAATGTTTAGAAAGTTGTCCCACAAATCCAGTAGTTTATTATCATTCAAATATTTGTATGGATGCATGTCCAAATAGTACATTCTAGAACAATTAAGAATGCTTGGATTGCGATGTTTCATGTTCATCATGTGTAGGCCCATCAAACAATGATTGCTTAGTTTGCAAAGAAACCTACTATTTACTTGACTAAAAATGTATTCTCTCTTGTCCTTATCTATATAATGAAGTAGAAAGATCTTGTGTTATTTCTTGTCCTCCAAATTTTTTTTAGAATGGGAGTAGGTGTTTTTAGATTTGTAGTTAATACATGTACTTTGATACTTGTGTATCAAGCTGCCCACCAGCAACATACCATTCAAAAAATTTTAACTGTTATGATTGCTCTTAGGATTGTCTTGAATGCGATTCTTTTGGCTGTCTTAAATGCGGAAATGGATCATTTTTAAATGACGGAATTTGTAGTAATTATTGCCCATACTTTTACAACATTATCTTAAATCAATGCGAGGAATAGTGTCCAAAAGGNATTATTATTCAAATGTTTGTGTTGCAACCTGCCCTCCTCAAACTTTTTCTGATGGAAATATCTGTACTTCATGTGCAGAACCTTGCACTGTTTGTTTTGGTAAATAAGTTAACCAATGCACAAAATGTGATTCTGGATATTATTTGGCTGATACTACTTGTGTCGAAGTATGTCCAAATACAATACCATATGCAAATCTAGCTAATTAGACTTGTGTCTCAACATGCCCAGATTTCTTGTATTTAGCTAAAAAACTCTGTTTTAGCTCTTGTCCAGGTTTCTTAGCTATTTATCAATTAAATGGGAAAAAAGAATGTGTTGATTAATGCTATTATTCTAAATCTTATTTATCTGCAGGAATTTGTTTACCATGCAATTCTATTTGTAAAGAATGCTATGGACCTTTAAATGGAAATTGTTTAGAATGTGAATCACCTTACTATTTATATCAATAAAAATGTTAATCGGCTTGTCCATCATAATTATACACTGACTTAGCAGATAAGACTTGCAAAGAATCCTGTCCATCCACTACGGTTATATAAGGTTAGTATTGTAAGCCCAATTGTGATATCAATTATTCTTAGTATGGTTAGCTTTGCGTCGCAATATGCCCAAAATTTACGTACAAATTAAATTCAAAATGTTTACTTTGCAATTCTTTATGTAGGACTTGCAACGGACCATTAGTAAGTTAATGTTAATCTTGCATAGAAAACTATCTATTAAATAGTAGTACTTGCACATAAACCTGCCCAAACCTATATGATTTCGAGACTTAAAAATGTGTCAGCACTTGTGGTACAAAGTATGAATTAACTGATCTCAAAAGTTGCGTGACAACTTGTCCAAAGGGATATTTAAAATGTAATAAAAATTGTTTGAAAACTCCACCCGATGGGTATTATTCAGATGGAGTAAATTGCATTTAATGCAATAGCAGATGTGCCAAATGCACATCCCTAAATGTATGCTAAGCATGCAATAAAAACAACTTTCTAACTTTATAAACCTGTGCTAGTTTTTGTATGAATAAATATCTTTATATGGATCCAACAACATAGACTTGCGTTACAAAATGTCCACCATAACTTTACCATTAAGAATCCTATGATAAAAGGAGTTGTGTTGAGGATTGTCTCTTTGGCTTTAAATTTAATAATTAATGTGTTAATTCTTGTCCAAAAGGAATGTATGTTAAGAATAATTTCTGTATAAGTTGCCCTTAGACTTGCGAAGAATGTACTTCAGCAACAAATTGCACTTTATGTGGTAAAGATTATTTTTTAGAAAATGGACTTTGTTAGTTAAGTTGTTTAGCTGGTAAAACTGATTATAAAAACCATACATGTGTCTCATAATGTGATCCATCATTATTTGAATATCAAAATTAATGTTTAGAAAGTTGTCCCACAAATCCAGTAGTTTATTATCATTCAAATATTTGTATGGATGCATGTCCAAATAGTACATTCTAGAACAATTAAGAATGCTTGGATTGCGATGTTTCATGTTCATCATGTGTAGGCCCATCAAACAATGATTGCTTAGTTTGCAAAGAAACCTACTATTTACTTGACTAAAAATGTATTCTCTCTTGTCCTTATCTATATAATGAAGTAGAAAGATCTTGTGTTATTTCTTGTCCTCCAAATTTTTTTTAGAATGGGAGTAGGTGTTTTTAGATTTGTAGTTAATACATGTACTTTGATACTTGTGTATCAAGCTGCCCACCAGCAACATACCATTCAAAAAATTTTAACTGTTATGATTGCTCTTAGGATTGTCTTGAATGCGATTCTTTTGGCTGTCTTAAATGCGGAAATGGATCATTTTTAAATGACGGAATTTGTAGTAATTATTGCCCATACTTTTACAACATTATCTTAAATCAATGCGAGGAATAGTGTCCAAAAGGAACATTTCTTTATATCGATCAATGTTATGCATCCTGTCCAATCAATACTTATACATATTT
>CAJJDP010000096.1:370035-388243 GCA_905182995.1 Paramecium octaurelia
TAAACCTGTGCTAGTTTTTGTATGAATAAATATCTTTATATGGATCCAACAACATAGACTTGCGTTACAAAATGTCCACCATAACTTTACCATTAAGAATCCTATGATAAAAGGAGTTGTGTTGAGGATTGTCTCTTTGGCTTTAAATTTAATAATTAATGTGTTAATTCTTGTCCAAAAGGAATGTATGTTAAGAATAATTTCTGTATAAGTTGCCCTTAGACTTGCGAAGAATGTACTTCAGCAACAAATTGCACTTTATGTGGTAAAGATTATTTTTTAGAAAATGGACTTTGTTAGTTAAGTTGTTTAGCTGGTAAAACTGATTATAAAAACCATACATGTGTCTCATAATGTGATCCATCATTATTTGAATATCAAAATTAATGTTTAGAAAGTTGTCCCACAAATCCAGTAGTTTATTATCATTCAAATATTTGTATGGATGCATGTCCAAATAGTACATTCTAGAACAATTAAGAATGCTTGGATTGCGATGTTTCATGTTCATCATGTGTAGGCCCATCAAACAATGATTGCTTAGTTTGCAAAGAAACCTTTTATTTGCTTGACTAAAAATGTATTCTCTCTTGTCCTTATCTATATAATGAAGTAGAAAGATCTTGTGTTATTTCTTGTCCTCCAAATTTTTTTTAGAATGGGAGTAAGTGTTTTTAGATTTGTAGTTAATACAGGTACTTTGATACTTGTGTGTCAAGCTACTCGCAAGCAACATACCATTCAAAAAATTTTATCTGTTATGATTGCTCTTAAGATTGTCTTGAATGCGATTCTTTTGGCTGTCTTAAATGTGGAAATGGATCATTTTTAAATGACGGAATTTGTAGTAATTATTGCCCATACTTTTACAATATTATCTTAAATCAATGCGAGGAATAGTGTCCAAAAGAAACATTTCTTTATATCGATCAATGTTATGCATCCTGTCCAATCAATACATATACATATTTCTAAACATGCCTTTTAGACTGTCCTTGGAAAACTGTTGCAATAGGTTCTATATGCTACTAATGCCCAGAGAGATGTTCAGTTTGTACAAATTAATATGAATGTCTGAATTGCAACCCACCTTATTACGAATATAAAGGAGAATGTGTAGTAGCCTGTCCAAAAGTACTTCCCTATTAGAATAAAGTTTACCATGTATGTTAATCAGAACGTTCTCCAAATACATATGAAAAAGGATATGATTGTATTAAAGAATGTGATTTAATTATCTTTTAGAATAAATGTTTAAAATAATGTCCCTACGGATATTATGGTAATACTATATTCAAAGCATGTAAATTGGAGTGTAAGGCTTGCACTGATTTTAATATATACACAGAATGCTCAGACAATTTTTACCTTGAGCATAATTCATGCGAGACATTATGTACAAGAATCAAAGATTTGAAATAAAAAAAGTGTGTTGATTCATGTTCCTTGCTTTTATATCAAAATGTATGCTATGAAAGTTGTCCTGTAAATTAATATACAAATACTTGTCTACAAAAGTGTTTAGATGGATATTTTTGTTCGACAGAATTCAAATGTGAACAATGTCCTTCTTAATGTATCACATGCTTAACGTTTAATTAGTGTAACAATTGTAAAATTGGATATTACTTATATCAGCAATAAAGTTTAGAATAATGTCCTGATAAATCATTTTCAAATCCATTAATTAGTTAATGTTCTTAATCATGTCCAGATAAAACTTATCTTATTAAAAATTAATGCTTGTATGAATGTCCAAGCGATTATTTCAACGACACTGAAAGTTATAAATGCGTTTTATCTTGTAAAAAGCAACAATATCTTAATAAAAACAGTTGTTATCCCTGCTCTTTTGAATGCGATTAATGCACAGCATATGGAAATTAAAATTGCATAGCATGTGCAACTAAATACGATTTAACTGAAGATGGACTTTGTTTTTGAAGATGCAAAGCAGGTTATTACTAAACATCAAACTCTTGTGAAAAATGCTTACATAAATGCCTAACTTGTTAAAATGGTACAGAATGTTTATAATGCAGAAGAAATAACAGAAATCAACTTGATTGCTCATGTCCAAAAGGATTTTATGACGATCCATTTTATGATAATTGTTAAATATGTCCATGTGAGGAATGTACTTCTGAATCTCGGTGTCTAGTATGCAAAAATAATCTCTAAGTTCCCAACTGTTCATGCAACAGGAGACTTAATGAAGATTGGTGTATTACTTGTCAAATAGCATCTGTCAATATATAGTTTTTTTTTGACGACCTAAATTCAATAATAGTTTATTTTGGATATTTGATATCCGTTAATTTAATTAACCCTTTCTAACCCTCAAGTTGTTCCTTTTGGTTTAATAAAGCTGAAATATTTGGAAAAAATGTTTAATGCTTTTTGTCATGGGGCAGGTATGTGGTTCACATCTTATTGGAGCCATACGCCTCTGTAAATATTGGAGATAAATTGAGTTTCTAATAATCTTTCTATCGAGATGTGAATGAAGGTCTTTGTGATGGACAATACGTTGAGACATTTATTGATAGTACTGTGAAGGGCCCATCAGCTTAAACTAAACCTTATGTACTTTTTTTGTTGTAAGTATTGTCTGCTTTTTTAATAGATTTCCTAATTGTATTCAATTCATTTTACAATACTTGTAAGACAATTGAAGTTAAATAAATTTTACTGGGTGGAACAGCAAAGAAGATTCAAAAAGTATTATTTTGGACTCTTCACGAAATGGATAATGAGAATAATTATTTATAAATGGATGCATTTTTGGCAGGTCAAAAAATGAATTCATTATTCCTACCATAACAGCCAAATATATAAATTGTATAAAAAGAGTGAATTTCACAACCTTCACATTCACTACACTACCAGATCTAGTTCCTTATGTTTTTCTATAATATAATCCTTTGAGGGCTAGGATTTATGTTTTCGATTGTAAAAAAACATATTCTGATATGGAAAATGAATTTAATTTGGCCATTCAAATTTCGGATTCCGATAATAGAACTTACATTTCCATATAGCAATCCATTAACCCCATTTATGAAGTCCCATTAAATGAATCTCTATTACCAAAGGAAACCCCATTACTTTTTGTTGCATCAACAAGAAACTCTGTCATTCAAGAAAAGTTTTATCTAAAATCCAAAAAGATTGACATTTAATTTCTTTAAAAGGATAGATTCATTGGATGAGACAATTCAATTAATGCAAGAGCCTTTGATAGAAATATATAAGATGAAGTGTTAAGTACATTAAATATTGAATATTAATGGTAGTGCAATAATCTATTCAATTTATAATCTTGTAAGACAAAAAGAAAATAAAATAATGGAATTTCCATCCAGAAGAATTGCTGAAATTTTTGCAGATAGTTAAAATACTACTTTTGTCTTCTTTGTTAAGGCATCGAAAGATAATAGATGGGCAGTAAAAGAGCAATTGATAGTTGTCACAGATTTAGAAATCGAGGAAGAATTTGTATTAAATTAAGAAATCCCTCAAAATGCTGTCAATCCTAATGATGAAATAACTATTTTAATTAGAAATAATTAAAAACATGCTTTCGTTATGTAAGAATTCAAAATTTTGGCATTTATCAAAACTACAGGATGCACTGTTAAGTTTAGGCTCACGGGATTAACAACCAATTACAATAGTCCTGTGTACATATATCTAGTCCCAGGCAATGAATCTATAGCATTTCATCTAAACAGCCCTCCTTCAGAAGTTTAATTCAATATAGATCCTCTTCTAGGCGAATCTTTAGATTACTTTAACTATTCTATGCAAAACTTTCAACCCGAAAATACTTTTAGCATTTATTACTATTTTGACAAGCTTACTCTCTAAAATGATGTAAACCTATAATCAGTCAATAATGGCATCCCCTTGGTGATTAATTCGCAAGAATTGACAGGTTCCTTCTAACTTCCAAATGGAATTATTGATGATGCAATATCCGTTCTTTTTTAAATTGAATCAGCAATGGGATCAAAATCCTATTTAGTATAAAAAATGATCAGACAAATAAATTATGCTAATCCTTCAATAATCAAACTAATTTTTCAAATTTGCAAAGTATTGATAACTATGACTAAATTAATGGAAATTGAATAATAATAGGTATGTTTGAAACAATGTTCAGGTGTTGGTACATGCATCGACAAAAAGTGCAAATGCCCTCCAGAATATTATTTTGATGATTGCAGTGGAACCATAGAAGAGTACAATAATTTTAGCAGCCTTATTTTCAATGCTTTGCAATAATTAATTAAAATTCCAATAAAAAATGATGATGAGCTTAGATTATTTAGCTAATCTTTATTGTATTTATCCACTCTAAAAGATTTAAATAATACAATTTCAAATTCAAATTGCTAAAAAATATTAGAATAATACATTTAAAATCTTAATTCAAGATTAGAAAAAATCCTGCTTATCTGAATTACTCTCAAATTGATATAAGATCACTGGAAAATTAGAATGATTTACACACAGCCTTAAAGAGCACTGTATTTATGTGGGCTAAAACTTTATTTACCGAAGACTCTGCTGTCTATTAATTGCAAAGTCGATTAAAAAGCTTTTTGTCAGCCATAATAGAATTATCTCGATTTGGTATTGAACTTAATGGATCTATCGATTACTCATTTGATACTGCTTTTTTAAAAAAATGTAACGAATTAAAAATATATCCAATATCGCAAATGGAAGACTATTAGTGAATCTACTGAAGATTATTCCAGAGATTCCGAATACTATGACGTTGTTTAAGCTATATATATTCGAAATTACTTTGCTTTTGATGGTTACTATCCTTATCCCATATAATTATATCCACATTATGATTACTAAATACGTCAATAGAATAGAAAATAAAATATTTAATTATAAACATATATCTCCTACAATTTTAAAGTACTGAATGATACTGCAAATCTTGTTTGTTTAATGAGAAATTCTTAGACGTATGAATGGTCAAATGAAAATTGCACACTTCATGAATCTAATACATCCTATTTTTGTAATTGTACAACACTTGCTCCAACAACCATGTGCAATGATTATGACTACCTTTTTTAAAGCTCCCCTTAATTCTAATTGAATATTCCCAATCTTTTATATATTATTTACTTTGCATAATTAATCATATTAGGAATATTTTTGATTAAAGCAAGGAAGTCTCAGTATGAAAAATCTATAGAGAAGAATAAGTTTGGTTAAGTTCTAAAATTGGCAAAACGTAGTAAAGTAAAGATCTTAGGAAAAAAAATCGTTCCTGTTGATGATGAAATAGTAGTAGTTCCGATTGAGTAAATATAAACTCAAAATCCATAAGAACAAACATATAAAAATAAATTTAGTTTTAATAACTTTTGGGTACTTAATATATGTTAATTATAGAAATATCATTTTTTAACTTCAATGATATTTAAAAAAATTTGTTACTTGAGCTCATTTCATCGATCTGTTTTGATTTTATTGAGGTGGAATCAAGCTATTATTATTGGAGAAGTTTTAAGTATTATTGGATTCAATTATGATATTTCTATGTGGATCATCTTGTCATTAATCATTTTTAGTCGAATTTTTGAATACATTTACAAAGTAATCAATTTATTATGATTTAGACTTAAGTCAAATACTTTTTTTATATGAAATAAGAAATAATTCTTTTTATCGTTAAATTATTTTAATTCTTGTTAATGTTAGGCACATATATATTTGGAATATATGTCTATTTAAAAATCTAGGATTAAACAGATTTGGTATTAAATACTGATTAATTATTAGATAATTTCATATACCTTTGCCATCTTAATTGATTTTCTATTGTTAGATATCATCTAATTTAGCGCCAATAAATTTTTTGGATAAGAGAAGAAAAAATTAATTAGAAAAAACTTAGAGAATTTAAATTTATAGCAAAGGCATAGAGCATCAATTGATAATGATATTATTTAAAATCCCATCTGAGATATATATATCTTTTTCATTTTTAGGTATTAATATTAATAAAAATAAAATTAATTTTAATTTTCCGACAAAAAGATAAAAGTTTGATGGGAGAAGCCTCATTTACCTATGTCGCTGCTAAGGTTAGGTCTTTGGAGTATGTGTAAATTGCTAGAAGTGGAGAATTTGGTGTAGAATTAGGTAGTATTGGATCTACTGAAAATAATCACATAAGAGCTGATTTGTCAGATTAAGAAGGAAATGCTTAAAGAATAATTTAAATCCATGGTAAGAACTAATAAGTATCTAAATTCAAAGTATTTGGATAGAAACGAAACCAGATGAATTATCTTTTAGATTTCAATGCTAAATTTAGATAATTTATGATGTGATCCTCTAAATTTTGATTGAAATTTTAGCCTGACTTTTAAACGAGTCAATCGTTAAAGTCAAGTCAATCTCAGTGAAAAAGACACAAGGTTCCCTATTAGCCCCTTGTTATTTGATATCTACTTTGATCAATAAATGGATGAACTTGAAAAGCTCTCTTTTAAATGCATATCAAGTTTCAGTTAACCCTCAAGATTGAAATTAGGTTAAGATAATAATTAATTAACGAACATTAACACAAATTAGTACTTCTTCCACCATGAGAATAAAGGAGAATAAAATAACATCCTAAAACACGAAAATATTTATAAATAAAAAATATATTTTTTGAAATATTTCGAAATTCTGAAAAATCTAATTGATCTTATATTTAATTTCATTAATTCTCTAAATTTTAGGTACGATTTTAGGGTTCCAAAATGTTACTACCTTTAAATCTTAATACTTGTAATAAGTCAACACCTTAATAAGTTATAAATTATCCTTTCAAGATTAAAGCTCCTTATGCCTAAAATATCATTGATTGAGAAATAAGGAGAGTAGAAATATTAGTTGTAACATCTAAAATTTTATTCTATTATTTGATATTAAAGTAGTCTAGAACATCTGTGTAATTTTCATCCGATCTTAAAATTTCTTTCCCTGTATTAACCTCCCACAATTAAGTGGATTTATCATAACTCTCTGTCAATATGATATCAGAATTAGGAGAGAAGATTAATTATTTGATTGCACGACTATCTAAGAGAGCTTTTTGTTCTTCTGACTTAACGTCCCATACGCGTATACTGCTATCTGCGCTTCCCGAAGCTAATTTCGTGCTATCAGAAGTGAAGCATACTGAGAAGATCCAAAAATTATGACCATCTAATTTGGCATTTTATTCTCCTGTCTTAGCATTCCATAAACGTATAGACTTATCTGCACTACCAGAGGCAATTTTAGTACCATCAGGAGAGAAAATAACTGATAAAACAGGACTACTATGACCATCTAATTTGGCTTATTATTGTCCTGTCAACACTAACCATAAACGAATAGAATTATCCCAACTACCCGATGCTAATATAGAACCATCAGGCGAGAAGCATACAGAGTGGACATAATGAGTATGACCATTTAATTTGGCTTATTATTTTCCTGTCTTAACTTCCCATAAACGAATTGAGTTATCTCCACTACCAGATGCTAATGTAGTTCCATCAGGTGAGAAGCAGACTGAGTAGACATAATGAGTGTGTCCATCTAATTTAGCTTATTATTTTCCTGTCTTGACTTCCCATAAGCGGATTGAGCTATCCCCACTACCAGATGCTAATGTAGTGCCATCAGGCGAAAAGCATACTGAGTGAACATTATGAGTATGACCATCTAATTTAGTTTATTATTGTCCAGTCTTAACATCCCAAAGTCGAATTGAGTTATCATCGCTACCAGAAGCTAATATAGTACCCTCAGGAGAAAAGCAAACTGAAATGATAGAATCATTATGACCTTCTAATTTTGCCTTTTATTTTCCTGTCTTAACATCCCATAATCTAATAGATTTATCTTCACTACCGGATGCTAATATAGTACTATCAGGAGAGAAACATACTGATCGGACATACTTGCTATGAAAATCTAAATTAGATTATTATTATCCCATCGCAACATCCCATAAATAGATAGACATATCTGCACCACTTGATGCTAATATAGCACCATCAAGTTAGAAACAAACTGAATTTACAGTATTAGTATGACCATTTAATACAGCTTTTAATTGTCCTGTTTTAATTCCCCAAAGACGAATAGTGTTATCATCGCTTCCAGTAGCTAAAGTAGTACCAGCAGGTGAAAAGCATACAGATAATACAGATCTACTATGACCATTTAATTTGGCTTATTATTTTCCTGTCTTGACTTCCCATAAACATATTGAATTATCCCTACTGCCAGATGCTAGTATAGTTCCATCAGGTGAGAAGCATACTGATTAGACGTAGTGAGCATGTCCATCTAATTTAGCTTATTATTTTCCTGTCTAGACTTCCCATAAGCGGATTGAGCTATCCCCACTACCAGATGCTAATATAGTGCCATCAGGCGAAAAGCATACTGAGTGAACATTATGAGTATGACCATCTAATTTAGTTTATTATTGTCCAGTCTTAACATCCCAAAGTCGAATTGAGTTATCATCGCTACCAGAAGCTAATATAGTACCCTCAGGAGAAAAGCAAACTGAAATGATAGAATCATTATGACCTTCTAATTTTGCCTTTTATTTTCCTGTCTTAACATCCCATAATCTAATAGATTTATCTTCACTACCGGATGCTAATATAGTACTATCAGGAGAGAAGCATACTGAATTAACAGAGCCTTTATGACCACCTAATTTGGCTTTTTATTATCCTGTTTTCGCATCCCATAAACGGATAGATTTATCTTAACTACCAGATGCTAAAGTACCCCCATTAGGAGAGAAGCAAACACACCAGACTATACTAGTATGACCATCTAATTTATTTAGTTCAAGTATTTTTAAATTTTTCCATTTACAATTAAATAACTAAGCTCCATTCAAGTTCATTCCACTAATATCTACATTTTCAAAAATAGATCCATTCAAATTGCATCTTGCCATATTAGCTCCAAATAAGAAAGTATCTCTAATCCTAATATTTTCTAAGGTTTATTCGCTCAAGTCCACTTTCATCTCTACTAATAAATTGAGAAAATTAGATCCCCATTAAATAAATTTTTCATCAATAGCAGTCAGTTTAACTATAAATTTTAAAAATTGCACTATTTTTTCTTCATTTGCTATTTTTTTAATCAAATCCTTCTTGTTTTCTTCATTTTATTCTTTGAAGTAATTATTCTTATTATACTCAATTTCCTTTAGGTTTTTGATAACACTAGTGAGATTCCTAAAGCTAGATTATTCTTTATTTTTTTAATGACAAGATTTCTAAAAAAACTCTAGACTATTTGTGATTTTTTCTTCTCTTAGCTTTTTAATTAGTTCACTGTATAACGTTTCATCCATATCATTTAATTAAGCTAATACTTGATATAGATCATCTTTCCATTTATAATTTGGCTAAATTCTTGATTGTGAATAAATTCTTACTTTATTGTTGAAATCATCTTTTTCATACTTATTTTCAATCGTTCTATAAATTCCTTGAAATCTTGGTTCAGCCATTGTTGCACCTTTTTCAATTTCATCAAACTCTCATCTTTTTATGCAATCCAATCATTTAGACTATTCCATTCTAATATTTAAACTAATTACTCCAAGTTATTATAAGATTATTCCGCTGGATTGCAATTTTAAATCATTAATTAATAGGTTTAATCTTCTTAGTTAATCATCTCAAATATTTATATTATGGATTCTTAAAAATCTTTCAAAATTTTCTCTATCATGCTTTAGCTTTGGGAGATTATGGATTTAAAATTCGAGATCTATTATTCGAATAATTTATTTCCATCAGGCTTTAATTATTATAATTTTTCCAAAACCCTATCTTAAAATATATTAATTGGAATTGCTTATTTTACCTCAACTTTGTGTTCAAAAAGGCATTGAACACAAAGTTTTCTTTAACATTAACATATGTGAGGAGCAATGCATATCATTGATATTGGATTTAAATAATGATAAGAACAATTCATTTAACCAATTTATTTAAAATTTGAATTATTATTACCAGATTTTTAAGTTATACTACTTAAAGAGCAAAATAAAAAAAAAAAAATCTCTTAGTATTAATAAAATTCAGTATTTTATAGTAAGACATATCTATTCCAGTGCTATTTTTTATTAATTATTTTATAAATGAATTGATTTCTTTCAAGAACTTATTTGTTATAATTTTGATCTTATTTTTACTTTATGATAATAGTCAATAAAATATCTCGATTGGAAAACCTCTGTTAAACCTTTATGATATCAGATGATATTGACTCATAAATATATTTTCCATTTATAAAATATTAATAAGTCAATAACAGATTAATGTAGTGAGATTTAGAGAAGTAATTATGTTAGATATCTCAAAATCATTCTCTTGTCTTTGTTTAGGGCATGATTGAAAAGAAGGCCAAGAACTGAAGGGAATAAAATATTGAAGTACTTATGAATGAGATTCCGACATAAATGGGGATCTAGTAGGACATCAAATCTAACTAATCGGTTGGAACTTTGGGTAAAATGTAATCAAATTAGAGTCATGAAACAGAAAGAGAAGTAGCTTCAGTAAAGCTAATTAGATGTCTGAATGGGTAATATGAGAAAATAAGAATTTACAAATAGTTTGATAAATAAGGAACAAGAGGAATATTTAAGAAGATGGAAATGGAATATGCTAGAGTAAAAGGAAGTGGTATTGGAACTGGTAAATTCCATATTGTTGGTTGCCATTTTAGTGCAAGTTAATGATTGAGGAAAGTGACTAAGAGAAAATAAAGGTTCATACCAATAATGTATTTTCTTTATTTAAAAAACATCAGTATCGTTGAATTAAATATGTTGTCTTTTTGTTGTCTTGGTTTACGTTACGATGCATTATATGTTAATACAAAATTGCTTAGCAATACTTTCATTAGTGTTTTTAATACCTAAATTTGTTCGATTTAATATTGTAATATTTTCATTAAAATAATAGAGATACATAAAAAATAATAGAATAGTTTATCTCATTTCTTTAAGGATTAAAAAGTACATTAATCTTGAAATATTTGTGGAAAGTTAAGGAATATATTTGGGCAATAATGGTTTCAAAGAATGAAATTGAAAAGCATTATTGCTTAATATAGTATTTAAAAATAATTTATAAATTGTAAACGCCAGTTAAGCAATTCTTCTTACGAATATCATGACTATTTTTTTTTCCTCAATCATTTTGCATAAACTAAACTTCATTTTGATTATAAAGTCTCAAATTTGAAAATATTTTCAATCAATTTTGATTATTACTCCATAAAGCTAGACCCACATTAATTTTGACGAAACAAAATACTCTTTTCTTCTATTAATATGTTGTTTCCTATACACCTCAAATAAATAAAAGAAATGATTAGAATCAGCCAGATTAATTGATTATGGCAATTTTCTTTTATTTTTTATATTTCCATTACCAAATAAATTCAAAGAAATAATGAGAAATACAATTCTGCAATTCGAAACTTCATTATTCGATGTATGTTATTTTCTATTTTGCTATAATTATTCAAAAATACAACACTTAACTTGAGATAATAACAGTAAATTTCTTCTGACATCATAAAAGAATTGGATATCTGCTTATATCACAGTGTAGTTTAAAGTCTGCAGAAAAACTCAATTTACTTAATGACCTAAAATTAGAGATAATAACTTTATCACTGTTTTTGAAGCCTTGATCATAGAAAAAGAGGATTTTTCTAATAGTTTATCTACAGAAAAGATTGATCTTTGAAAATAAATTTCCTTTATTAAATTGTGATTAAATTATTCATAAAGAAAATTTTAATATATTATTATTTGCCCTTTTATGGAATTAGGAATGAAAAATAATTAATAATATTTGGTAATCATAAGAATTTAAACGCTTCAAGCATAGATAAATGCTATTTAATTTCTGTTTGAAGTTTGCTCTTCTTTCAAGTTGCTAACATATTTAGCTACAATATACAAATATCTATCTAAATCCATCAGATATTATTGCATTCCATATCTTTTTCATTGTTATTTCTAAAAATACTTTGAAGAACTTTTAGGTATACCTAAAAGTTGTATTCATAACCTCCTTTTCATCTAATTTTACAGTAATTGTGAATATGGTGTGATTTATGATAAAAAAGTTGAATAAATTCCATATATTGATATACTTGAATAAATGCATATTCCTACATATTCATTTAACTTCGTTGTTTTGGGGTTTAATTATCCTTAGCATTTAGTTATATGCTCATTTCTCAATGATTTTAATTGATTAAGATACCTAAATATTTATATTTTTTACAAATGTTCTTCCAAGTAAATATTAAATACGGATGGGATATTGGAGAACCTTGCATTAATCCATTCTCATACCATACTTTTTCTCTTTTTGTCTAATAGAATTATAAAATCAAATAAGGAATGTAGACCTATTGAGAATTCTACCTTATTTCATCAAGTAATTTCTAAGATTTCATAATCATTCAAAAATCTGCAAAACAAGCTTGATAAAATCTGACGATATTCAACATATATACTAATAGTTTTTTTGATTATTTAGGAATTCAGGGGAACATTTATTCATTAGGATTAATCTCACCTAATACATATCCGTTTCAAATATACTATTGGTTCATAACTCAACTAATAGTTGAAAATTCTTTGCATT
This sequence comes from Paramecium octaurelia, assembly GCA_905182995.1. Classification (NCBI taxonomy): domain Eukaryota; phylum Ciliophora; class Oligohymenophorea; order Peniculida; family Parameciidae; genus Paramecium; species Paramecium octaurelia. The sequence continues at coordinate 382,767 of CAJJDP010000096.1, forward strand.
TTGATAAATTGATATGATATACAATATTTAAGATCCTTATATTCAAATAACGTAGCATACAATATGCTTCATCAACGATAATTTGTTCACATTTTAACCATTTAGTAATGACTATATGTATGTTTATTAGATAAATAGTTCTAGTAAATAGTACTCAAAGACAAAATAAATTAATGTGAAAAGTTATTCTTACGGTTGTATGAATTTATTTCCTTAATAATATATAAAATAGAAATGCCTTCTTGCAAACAAGAATGGAAATAATGTTAATTTGGTAAGGATAAATCAAAATGGTGAATTTATCACATAGCAATCCATTCAATTTGAGAATTACTTTATATTTGGATAGGTGAGTGAAAATGGAAAGTAGTTGATGACTTGGGAGTTTAATTCAAGAAAAATTTTAATTAGAAAAATGAGCAATTATGAATAATGGATCATTAAATAAATTATTAATATATTTACCTCAATAAAGCTAAAAAATTACAGATATGACGTATACATTTCAAAATATAACATGTGAGATGATTATGAAAATTTTAATTAATTTGGAAAATAAATCATGTTGTATTTAAATTTCAAAAATTTAATTCTAATGATGAAATAATCTTGCAGTTTCAAAATAACTTTTCAAAATTACAATTAAATTGTAGATTTGAAAATTGCTAGTTTACATTTATTTCAAATAAGAAGTATATAATATTAGCTCTTTTACAACACAAGCTCATTAAAATGAATATACTTTTTCTTAAATTTCAAACCATAAACGTCATAGTAATTGCTAGATATACATTTTTGTTTTAAGTTGTGTTAACCCAAATCTGAGTAAAATCTCTTTGTTTGATTCCATCCTAATTATATATTGAGGAGATTGAAACTGCTATCCTGATTGTCTTGCTAAGGACCACTCAGGACTCATAGTAATATAAGTGAACTCCACTTATTTCGTACTAAATACCAAAAAAAATAATGTTTTCGAGCCATGTCCATTAAAATATATAGTTTTTTCTCAAAAAAGTAATAAAAATTCTATACTGCCTTTATTATATTAATTTGTCTTTAACAATCAGAAGAAAAATTATCATAGGTCAAATAAGAAAATAGCTTCCAAAATTTTAGTCTTAACAAAATGTCAAATAATTATTCGAAAAAAGTGAAAAACTGAATTATTAGTGGATACACTTTTTAGTTTATAAACAAATGGCTTTTTAATTTATTAGAGTCTTGAGTCTTTTACCTTTTAGTTTATTTATTTCATTTTGTTGAATTTATATTGCTCTTGATTATTGTTTTTGCTTTACTTTCACAATTGATTACTTGAATTTTTAACATTATTCTGGAGATTGTTAAATAAAATATTTACAAATTTTGAGGTTGAGACTTAAATTTCCAAGGTCTGATTAATTAAAATTGTTACTTTTATAAAATAAAGTTATTGAAATAGCTTAGTTGACTTAGTTGCGAGCCTGCTCATTATATCTGAGTTATTAGCTACCAAAGAATCCTCTTATTTTTGATTTAGCAAAGTTCTTCCTCTCAACTCTTTAATTCTTTGAACAGCAAAGAAATTGAAACTATCAAAAATCTCCCTTTCGAATAACGAGTGAATTGCTCAAAAATAAACTCCTAAATTTTTTTCAGTATATTTGAGGCTATTTTTATTATACAGGAAACTATAACAGCATTAATTATCAAATAAAAATAGATAATTTATTAAGTCTTAACAAAAATTATATTATGGATCAACTACTATTTATATTAATAATTTTTAGACCAATAATCGACAATTCCTAAGAATGTAACTATAAGAATACATTTTTTTTATCAATTTTAGATTATGATTATTTTAAAATAGCCCGAAAATTTCACTTATTCTCTGATTTTCTAAACCACAATATAATCCCCTCAAGACTGAAAATAATGCTTTTCTCACAAATGCTATAATTGCTTAGTAAATATGATGAGTTTCTTATTTCTGATTATGATTCAGAGCAACTTTGACCTTTTTCTTAAATTTTTTGTTGTCTATCTGAATTTACAATATATACATTTTTTTTTGAGGAGTCTTTTAAATGGATTTCATAGTTCAATTGTAAACAATAGATTCACAAAATTTTCTTGCTTACAAGCAAAAAATTCAAAGGACTTCTATGATAACTAGTAATCCCACTAATCATAAAATGATGGTACCTTTTTTTGAGAAAATGATTGCATGACAAATTATTGAAAAGATATAAAATTATTTCTCTAATGGAATTCTCGAATGATACTAAAGGATGAAATTAAGCTCTGAAGATAATCAAACCACAATAAATACTTTTTGGAGTTTTAGTCGCAGGAAAATCCTAAGCTTTTGTAATTTAATAAATTAGAATCATTAATGTTAATAATTTAAACCTTAACATTGTTTAAATGTCTAATTCTTGAAATTTTGCTAATATGAACTTTATTCAAATCGCTATTAATTTATTTGAGCAATCAAAGGTGAAATCATTTGATTTAAAAAACTCTTGAAATATTAAATTTTAATTAATACTAGTCAAAATAGTGTCTATTTAGAAACATTTTGGTTGAAACAGAATAAGGATGAGCATATCAAAGTTAAATGAAGAGATAATACAGATCCTCTTATACATTAAAAAAAAGAAAAAAATTAATGAATATCTGAAATCCATTATTCTTATAAAATTCAATTCTTTTCAAAATTTAAGAGTAAAATTCAAAAGGATAAAAAATCCTTGTTAAAATTTATTGAAATTATGAATGATTAATAATTTTGAAATTATAGCGTCTCTATGAAGTATTTATTGACATAATTCAGATTATTCTCTAAAATAAGTACTTTAAATTTTTATTCAATACAAATAATAAGTATCTGGAGGTCATTAACCTGAAATTTGCAACCTAAGATATAAAATTAAAAGAAAATCCTTTGATTTAAGGAATTAAAGTTGGTTATTTATTTTGATTATAGATTTAATAGTTCTATCAACGAATGTAGAAAGTATTCATAAAGTGAAAGAAATGAAAAAAAAAAAAATATTCAAAAAGTTGTTTGAAAGGCTCAGAAATAGTGGCCTTCAGATGAAGAAATTTACAACCTCTTTATTAACTTTGAGGCGGGAAAATTATTTGAGAGAAGTTTTATATAATAGTATCTCAATTCTTTTTGAATACTCACCTTTTTGGCCTTTTGAATTCTATTTGATCGTATATATCACCTCTAAGGAATAAATGGATTGAAATAGTTGTTGAATGAATGCTAAAATTAATGTTTATACATATTATTTAACTTTCAAAAGATTCTTGCAGAGGATTGTGTTTGTAAAATCTGGCAATATCTATCCATGTAAAGATAACGCTAGATGAATTACTAAGTTTTTGAAAATTCAAATGAGTAAGCAATAAGTTTTTCATCAGAAAAATCCATTTAATAAAATTATTTTAGGTAAATCAAATTCTAGTCGAAGTAGAAAGAATTCAATAAATATTCTCAAGTTGTCCTCTCAGTTCTAATCCTTTGCATAGACTAATTAAATAATGACATTGTTAGCACATTGATTTAAGAAAGTTTATTTGTTTACACTTTTAGTTTATTTAAATTTTCATAGATATTAGTCATCTTGGTCAGTCAGCAATTAAAATGCCAGAGACTTACTTAAAAATGAAACAAAAATTATCCTTTTAGCTTTTAAACTTAGCAAGTTTCCGAAATATTATTCTTAAAGTTGACATTATAGTTAACTTACCTATTCAGCAGTAAGTTTAAAGTAAAAATTTTATCATAATAAATTTGACCCTTTACCAAATTTTCGTCTCCAAATTATTGATTTCCTGTCTGAAAATGTGCCGCTCCTATGATTGAAAGCAGGAAGTTAAGTCTATCACAAATCTCTTTATTTTCCTTATTATATTCTGTTTGATGAATATTCAGTATCAGAATTTATGAGCTCCCAATTCAAATGACTCGAGAATTTGCTGTTACTATCTTCCCATCTTTCCAAATGTTTTTCTAAATATCACTATCATTAGTTGTTATTTATTCCTCATTTTGGTTTATCATTTATTTCCCCCTTAGAATTCCCCATTTCTCAAGTATCTTATTCTTCTTGTAAAATGTATCCATGCTTGTGTCTAATTAATAATATCATCTTTACACTATGAATAATCTTTTGACAAAAAATATCCTTAAAGTCCCTATTTAAATTCCAGTTTTCATTACAAAAATATTAATAGTTATTCAAAGTTGAAACCTATTGACAGTATTTTCTTTCATTTATTTAATATTCTACAGGCCAATGAAGTGGTTTTATTTAATCAAATTTTTAGATCTCTTACCCTTGTTAAGTTCATCTCTTTTCAATTATATCTAAATTTACTTTTTTAAAATTGTATTATATAAGATTTAATTTGATTAGTAATTAGTATTTGAAGTTTTTTCTGTTAATTTTTTTAAATTTATTATTTTATAAATTCCAGAGATTTAATTTTAAATATTTTTATTTCCACAACTTCACTGATTAAGAAAATAATTAGGATTAAAGATTAGCCTAACAATAGAAATTTTTCTTTATCTTTTTAAAAGGTAAATTTTAATTGTAATTAATTTGAAATTGTCTAATTAAATAATAATGTGAATATTAGAAAGATTTGAAAAATGTAGTTTTCTATGAAACCATTTTCTAAAGTTAATCTTTCGAATTGGAATATAATATTATTTTTCAATCATTTAAATTTTTATTCTATTCATAATTTGCATCTATCTGTAAATTATTTACATTGCGATAACTCAAGGCTTTTAAATAAACTTGCTATTTTCAGCTAACCATAACAATATTACATATAATCAATATTTTATGAAAAAATTGATAATTAGAGTAAAATAATCTTGCTTTTATGTAAAGTTAATCTTGAAGTTATAGTCTACAATTGCCAATCATAATCATTCAAAAGGACTTGAATTTGAGATTTGATTTTTCGATTATTATACATTTTACTTTGAGAATGGTTTATAAAATGCTCACCCTAGCCTCATATATTATTTAATATCAATAAATAATTGACCCTTATTTTCAAAGCAGTTTCGAATCACTTAGCGATGTGCAAACAAAAATTATCAAAAGTGGTTTTTTCATTTCATAATCATACTTAAATACAACAATATTCAAATTGATAAATCCAATGTATAATTTGAGTAAAAGGATTTAGAATTAAATTATGTTTACAATAATAATAGGAAACAATTTCATATATTAGGTGTAAAGATACTAACACTCATATAACATTATGAGATAGTTAAATTGTAACGACAACAATTTTAAAATTTGGAATGTCAAGAAAAAAGATACAACTCAGGTTCAAAGGGAAGCACTCCATCATTCAGACCATTAACAATCATCATCACCCTATGAGGCCAACTATGAAGATTCTTTTTGGGTTTGGGGTTGGGGTTTGGGTTTGGGTTTTGGGTTTGGGTT
>CAJJDP010000096.1:395358-412720 GCA_905182995.1 Paramecium octaurelia
ATACATCAAATCTTTCAACAAATTAATCTGGAAATGTTATAATTACTATTGAAGTTGCTAAATTACTATCATAAATTTTAGTTTGAACTCCATTCAACACAGCATAAACAATTATTTTATAAAATCTGATACCTTCATTGTAGAGATAGCCCAAATCCCAAAGCCAAATTTTGAATGTATTCAATAAATATTTTTACATTAGTGATATGGAAATTTTTTGGCTTATATGACAATATGTAGAGGGCACTCCATCTGACATAATAGTATAAGCATCATCCTTTAAGAAAGAACCATAATTTCTATCACTAATTTAATTTTATCTTGCTAGTGAAATCAATGCTCCAACTTATTATTATAGCACATTCTTGTGATTTCTCTTTAATATTGATTCTAATTCCTTAAATCGCGTCAGGCATTGTTATCTGGTAATCTATATTAATAAAATGTAAATAATAAATAGTGACTCACTCTTCATTTTTAAAACAATAAGAAAAAAAAATAAATGAAAATTAAAACTCTCAAATTATTTTATATTTGATTAACAATGAGTTAATCAATAAATTTAAATTAATGAAGTTTTGGCAAACCCAATTCAAATTTAAGATTACTTAACTTAGGAATTGAAGAATCTATTAAAAATACTAAATCAATAAAATTATTGATATTATCAAAACATTACTAAAAGATTTAAATCATAAATTTATACACCTAAAGCTCTCTATTTCATTCATATGACATCCTATTTAACTATCTAACACTTAGTCCCTTATATTTTTTTTCTAATTCTATTAAATTAAAATAATTAAAATATTATTATTTATTTGCATTTTGCGATTTGCAATTAGGTGAATTGAGTTTATGAAGATAAAAATTACAAACGAAGCTTAAAATATATATTTGCCTAATAAAAAAGGGTAAATTGAATATTAGCTTTAATCTAACCTTTTTAGATGATTAAAAAAGTAGACCTCCCTTTTGAACACATATGATTACTTATATGTGCATAATCATTTAGGTAATTTTAGAATAAAAAAGGCATTGTCATCATATATTGAATAAAGTTTTTTTCAACAATAATGTACAAATACTTAAATAAAGTTCTATTGTAAAGCTATATACGATACTAAGATTCTGAGTTTCATTCTCCGGTACTTTAATACTGAACTTTTTAAGGAACAAAAGTCTTATTAAACTACACGAAAATAATATTCAAAATTTTGAGCAATTCAGAAACATGTATTATTTGATCTCAATCTTATATATAACAAGAAAATGATAAAATCAATAATTGCGAATATTCATAACAACTTCAGTTAAATTATTAATATTTATATATCTTCTCAAAACCTATGCTCTTATGTATCCGTAGCTAACATTTTTATTGACACTCATACTAAAGCATATGGAATCCCGAATTGTATTCATGAGCAATTGCATTTTTCAATTTTTAATCTAAGCTACACACTTGAATCTAAAAGTGAATATATCTGATAGATGATAATCAGCTTATTTTTCCATTTTATAACTACATTATCTAGAAACTGTCTTATAATAGGGGTTATTATATCAAAGCTGCCACACTTTATCCTAAAAACTAATATTGAATACTATTTTATTATTCCAAAGAAGAACAGCATAACCAAACTATAAACTAATAACAATCTCCTATTATTTCTACTTTGATTGTGAATATGAAATGTTTATTCTTCCTATACTACTAAAATTATATGATAATCATTAAAATTTAGCTTCTCTATAGAAAAATAAAATTGTCCCTTTATTTTATGACTTTAAATTTTAATAATCATTAATTATTTGGAATACTATCGTTTTTCTAAAAATGAACTATTGTGTCATTAAATAAAGACTGAATTACTAGTGTACTCAAATTATTCTGAGATAGCAATCCTTCTAAAAAGTAATAAATTCAATAACAACAAAAACTAATTTTCTAAGTTAATTAAGATAAAGTATAAATCTAAAATAGTAAATGCTTATGGATTAAAAATATTGTCACAGTTTTGAATTTTATGAATTACTAGGTGTGAATATAGCCAAATATAAATTTTAGATTAAAAAAAGTACATATTACAATCTCTTACCGAACCTTCTTAATTTCTAACAGTATTGCAGGTTTAAATAATTTAATTCTATCAGTCATAACTTTTATTCATTAAAGCGAATGGAAATTTCTATCAAGTCATTTCTGAAAATTTACTAATGCAAGAAATCAGAACTTAAGAGAAGAAACTTCAGTATTTATAAATTATATAACTTTGTTCAGAAATCTATGGGATGGCTATTAGGAAGGCTATAATAACTTTCTTTCGATTAGATAAGTTATCCAAATCTTTTCACATGAGTAGTCAAACTAAAAGGAATATTTGAACTTGAGGGTTTAATAATATTGCCTTCTTAGTCTATGTTAAGTGAGATTCTTTGAGTTTTTATTTTGGATTGGAGGAAACTTTAATTCATGAGATCACTTGCATTAAATCTTTAAATTATATTTTAGATATTAAATTAAAAATTCAAACCCTTTAAATAATTCGGCATAAATTTTCAACTTATATATGAATTTTAAAGTGGTTATTAGTCTAAACCCAAAAATAAATTATCTATTTGTTCAGGGTATATTATTACTTCTAAAGCTTCTTAATGAGGATTTCATCGGAATTCAAGTATAATAATGGGATTAGAAAGGCTTTAAGAACTAAGTACCTTTGATGACAATTTGTTACATAACGGAATTAGTTTGAATAAATATTATTGTGTTGACTAGTGTTGGAGTCAAAGACAATTACATATTTTCATTTGTAAACTATACAAATATTCAATTCATTAATTTCTTTCAATATTGTTGGTTTTATTTTTAAAACACATTAAAAGAAGTAAGTGTCATGGTACTTGATGATCTAAAAAAAACTAACTCATTCAGCTGTTTTGTATTAAAAAACATTATAGAGAGTGACTAAAAGTCAAATTTAGTTAAACTGCAAAAGGAAAGATACATTTTGGATTGCTGGGATGATTTCTTCTAAAAATCTTATTTTGATCATCATCTAAATTTGTGTACAAGGCCATTAATAATCTGAATAAGCATTTAGTAGTACATTATTGCCATAGTGTAGAACAGAGTCAGCGTGAGCATGTAATATGTTGGTTTATAAATTGCTGACAGATAATAAAATTATTGAAATCCACTCTAACGGGCAAAATTTAGTTCTTTAAAATAAACATATTCTGCTCGCCATAATTTTCCAGTTACCATTTATCTGAGCAAAATGTAAGCTATATTACTAATTTATAGCTTTATAACAAGTAAAGGCGTATGTATTTAATTAATGCTAAATTAAATATAAATTATTTAATAAAAAAACACTGATCAATTCATGTTGAGCATACAATTCTTTATCCAAATCTTAGTTGCAACTCTTTAAAATTTGTATAAGATGATTTTGTAATCAACGCAAAGCATCTCATATGCAATAAATTATTTATTTGTCCATTTTTTATTTTAACAATACAGATGGGATCAATTCTTATGCAAATGAGCACAAGGAACATCACAGCTAATTGTAAAATGAAAGTCTACCATTTATTTAGAAATTGATCGGGAAGAGTCAAGGAAAATTAAATTTGATGAGCGATGGTTCTTACCAGTTTGATACTTTGCTTTGGCCTTGATTTACAATTTATTAGTTTTCTGACAAGTAAAATTTATAGTTTATGGAGCTTAACATCAATAACTCTTTAGAAGTAAGTACAAACAAGTCTTATAAAGCAGAGAGTCCCGAGGAGGTATAAGATGGTAGTAATTATCAAAAAAACTGAAGTTTGTAGAAGATTACAATCCTTTAATTAATCATTTACTGAACCCTTGATCCTCATTAAAATTCGTTTAAGTCAATTCTAATAATGATTTGGTTGGTTAATTGTTTTGATCTCTTTAAAGAAATAGAAATTTCACTTTTTAAATCCGCGAAATATTGCCACCTTAAAACCATGAAAATTATGAAATTCCTCCAAATAATAACATACAATTTTATTAAAAGATAACATTACTTATTTTAACCCAATCTATATATGAAACATATTTTAAATCGAAAGCTAATCAAACACACTTTAACTACAGAATTAATACATATTGTTTTATAGCTTCAGGAAATCAATTGAAAATTAAGTATAGAATCATGCAATATTAAAAAATAGCAGAAACACACAGAAAAATCATTTCATTTAAGAAATTTCAAATAATTAATCTAAAATAATAAGCCATAGTCTTAACAAAGCAAGGGAAATTTAATCAATTTTCCTATTTAAACCAGAATCAAAGGATTTATTTCAGCCAAAGTTTTTTATTTTAATAAGTTCAGTTTTTGATGCTACTTTTAAATGAGTAAGAGTTCTAACTGTAATTCATTCAAATTTTGAGTTTTATATACTTTATTAATTCTTTTTTCTATAGAATATTATAATAGCAACACATATTCTAATCAAGATTATCTTACCTAAATCATCTATTTCATTCGATTATTGTTCATTATTATCTAGTAAAGATGGATCGTAAAATATTTAGATATCTCAAAGTTCTGTTTTACAATATAAGGAGCATTAATCGTGAGACGAAGAGTTCATAAATCATGAAGGACAATATTTACTATCAATTCTAATCAAAAGGGATTTTGCAAAACTAAAAAAAGAATTAATAACATCAAAATCATTTTTATCAAAAAATAGAATTATGATATCAATTATACAATTATTCTTTTTTAACAACACTTAGTCCATTATATAATTTGTTTTAAGTGATCATCTTAATTTTATGGCTTTAATTATACAACCTAAAATATATTTATAACATTAACTAACCTTGCGAAAGGTTTTTTAACTCAAAAAACATTCTTTTGCTTGTTTTCGAGAAATGATAATCAATTATTTATTTTAATTAAATTTGGGTATTCCTGAGCAGATTTTCTACTCTCTGGTTTCTTATGAAAAGTGATATACTTTTACAAAATTTACAAAAGATTTTGTTTTGTGCTCAGACTGCTTATTATGGATTGGTTGCATGCAAAATTATCAGTAATGCATACCAAGCATAACAATATAAAGATGAAACTTTCGTTAGCTATTTACAATCTTCTATCCTTTCGTAATCAAAATTATCAAGAAGTAAATTTTACTTTTATTGATGAATTTCTAGTATTTTGATAAGTCAAATTACAATATAATACTAAATTCATCATAGAGTTTTGATAATATATTATTATTACTATGATACCTGGTAACTAACAGGAAGATTAATAATAATATTCTTTCCTCATCATCATTTGTTGTAAGTTGTAATTTTCAGAATACTATTTTTCATTTTGTTGAATAAATTCTTAATATGCTGAATTGTTTAAAACTGAAATTCTAATAATTTTTATGCTATCACAATATATTTAAGAGCGATCTACATTTCTTAAGCTAATATAATCAAAATACATAAAAGGGCAGTAAATGGTTGGCAAAACGATTGCAGTCTCGGATAATAAATTTGCCGAAACCTCTATACTATAGTAAATCAATAAGAAATAACTTATGTTTACTATGGGTCAATATTGAGAATGTAAAGTTGATATCGATGTTTAAAGATAAAAATTATGAAGGGTATCAATAGATGACAAATCTTGAATAAATCAATTATTTATATTGGAAGGGATGTTATGGAAATAATAATTAGAGGGTTGGATATTGGATGGCTACATGGGATGGAGAGACTTTGACAAATGTTGGAATGCATTACAACGACGATGGTAGAAAGGAAGGTAATTAGGTAGAAATAGTATCGACAGTTTGTACTTTATGTATTATTTTTGAGTATTAAATATTACAGCTTAAGTTTATGAAATAGGAGAGTATGAGAATGGCTTAAGAAAGGGAAGATGGAAGTATGTCTAATTAAATTAAAGAGATGTAATTATTATTCCTAACTAAAGAGGCGGTGGTGAGTATTGTTAGTAAGGGGAAAAGAAAGGACTATGGAAAGAACTATAAAAAGGATTTCAGAATTGTACCTAGTTTTTTATAATGGGGAGGACAGGGGTTGTAAGAAATTTGGTAAATGGGATTTTAGCTGGATCAGCCCTATTTATAATAAGCCAGAGTTGATGTAAAATTGAATTTAAAGTTGATAATTAGTGGTAGCGAATCATATGATGAAAAAGGAAATGTTATTTAAGTAGGTCCTTAGATCGAGTTGTAAGATGAATTTAATGTTAATTCTCAAATAACTTATAATGGCGAATATAAAAATAGGAAAAAGTTGGTAGATGGGATATTATGTATAGGGAGCATTCAAATTAATGTAAGTGTTTTATGTATCTACATTCTATTTAGCGGGAGTGGATCCTATGATGAACTAGGCGAAGGGATTAAAATAGGTAAATGGATTGAGCTATTTCATGGATTTTATAATAATTGCTAAGTCACATACAGGGTGCAGCATAAAAGTGGAAAATTAATTGGTCGTTGGGATATTTTGTTTAGGGATGATTCGATTTATCCATTTCAATTAGTGTAAAATTATTATGTATTATATTTAGCAGAGGTGGATCATATCATTTAATATGTGAGGGATTTAAATCATCAATTTGAAATGATGTAAAATAATGTTTTCTAATTTGCCTAGTGGTGGCGGATCATTTATTGATAACTGCAATCAAATTAAGTAGGGCAGTTGGATTGAGTTTTCGGATGATTTCCAAAATGATTCTTCAGTAATTTTTGATGGTCAATATTAAAATGGTAAAAAGGTAGGTAGATGGGATATTTTGTTTTTGGATTTTAGAGGAAAAAAAAGCTTCTTGATGTAAGAAGTTTATTAAGCTTATGTAATTAAATTTTAGTGGTGGTGGTTCATTTAATAAGCATGAGTTTCCTTTAAAATAGGGTAAATGGATTGAGCTGTCAGAAGGATTTCAAAATGCATTTTAATTAACATTTATTGGTGACTATTAAAATGGGAAAAAGGTTGGTAGATGGAATATTATGTATAGGGTGGATTCAAGTTATCGATTTAAATTGATGTAAAATAATGTTATCTGATATGTTTAGTGGTGGGGATCATATGGCGATAAATGTACTAGATAAAGCAAGGTCAATGGATAGAACTTTAGAATCAACTTAAATTTTTGTTGATATAATTAATTACGGAGAATTCAATAATGGAATAAAAGTTGGCAGATGGAATATTTATTATAAAAACATTTTTAAGAATTAAGTCAATTTTATGTAAATTAATTTATACCTATATATGCACAGTGGTGGTGGGTCATATGATAAAGGTGGAAAAGGGAAAAAATTAGGTAAATGGACTTTACCATGTCATACATATTATTATGGTTAAAATATAACTTGGAAAGGAAAATATAGAAATGGGAAAAAAGTTGGTTAATGGGATATTTTCTTTAGAGATATTGATGGTTGTGGAGATTTTGTAAGTAATCAATAGTGGTAAAAATAAATTTAACAATATTTATATTGATTTAGCGGTGGAGGAATATATGAAAAAAAGGGTGAAGAAGTTAAGATTGGTTATTGGATTGAGTTATGGGATGGATTTGATTTTTCTCATAATGTCATTTTCAATGATGAATATAAAAGTGGTAAAAAGGTTGGTAGATGGAATATTTTGCATAGTTTTTAGGGATTTTCCATACTATTAAATATTAAATTGATAATTTATTAAAATATTTCTAGTGGAGGTGGATTTTATGATGATGAAGGGGATGAAATTAAGAATGGTAAATAGATTGAAGTAATTTATAAAGGTGAATAAAAAAACGGAAAAAAAATTGGTCTTTGCGATATTCTCTTTTAGGATGATTAAACTCAATCATGGAAATAGATGTTTAGCTTATATATTTAATTTTATTTAGTGGAGGAGGATTATATGGTGAACGAAGTGAAGGGACAAAGCATGGTAGATGGATAGATTTGTCTGAAAAGTTTGATAAAAGTTATTGGGTAACTTTTAATGGTTCATATATAAAAATGATAAAAAAGTCGGCAGATGGGATATTTGGAATTGGGAATGGGTAGCAAGGAATCTAAGATTGATGTAAATAATATTATAAAAAATCTGCATTAATATTTAGTGGTGGAGGAGAATATGATGAAAAATGTGAAGGGAGCAAAATAGGTAATTGGATTGAGTTGGCAGATGAATTTAAAGGGATAACTAAATAGTTTCTAATGGTTAATATCAAAATGGTGAGAGAGTTGGGAAATGTGAAAATAAGATAATTCGCAGGAAAGAGACTTGATGAAATTTTAATGATATTTAAATAATAAGATATATTAATATCAATTAAACTTTTACAATTATTTGCTTTATTAATTTTCTTTACTTAAACATCATAAATATTAAAGCCATGACATCGCATATTAAATTATTTTTCATTTAAATTACCAATACAAATATTGAATTCTTTCATTTTGCAAGTAGTTGATAAACTAAAAAGGCTTTTTGAACCTATAACCTTTCAAGAAATTAGTATAATTTTACCATGATATCAAGTTGTTATTTCTCTTTAATATACTTTAATATTATTAGTAAATATAGAAAAACTGTAATTGAAGATTCATTTTTGAAATATTAATTTACTAAAATAAAATGATAATTATAAAGATAAAGTAATTTCTATTTTAACTTCACATAGAATATACTAATATTGAATAAAAAATTCTCTATAATTGATTTTCTTATAACATAAATATTGAGATGTTTATTAGATTTAGTATAAATATTAGTGCATATTTGGCTACAAGTTAGCTGTAACTAAGGTAGGATAAACAATCTTAATTAGGGAGGCAGATTTGTGATTTAAGAACAGGATCTAGAGAATATTGATGCAACTAAAATAGAGGAAATTTTAAAGATAGACTTGAGTAAATATTGGAATGTAGAAAACAAGGAAAATTTTCAAGCTGAAGTAATTACTGATATAAGTGACATAAACGTTAACAATAGGGAAATTCATCTAAACCACAAATAATTTGAAGAGAATTCAAGAAGAGAAGAGAGGTATTTTGTAAAAATTTACAATAATTTTTTTGATTTCAATACTTTTAAATGTTTCCAGTGAATACTGAGAAAAAATATTAAAAGTGAGTAACAATCAAATTATTGTTCAGAGTACCCTCAAGTCATTTGCATAATGAGTTGTGCATTGAAGGGAAAAGAGAGCTGTTAATAATCCTAGTTTAAGTCAAAGTTTATCTCAATGACACAGGACGATTAGTAGTCCGGGTTATGTACATCCGAGGTCCCACAGAGCAACACTAATGATTCATGAAGGTTGTTGAAAGAAATAGATTAAAATTAGTTTAAGCACTGAACTATAAACTTATAGAAACAAAGCTTGGATGAGGAGTGTCGGTCGGAAATCTGTAGATCGTCTCATACTGTATACCTAGTATTGTCTAAAGGTTGGCGTCAGAAAATAAATGTTCTTCTATCAAGTGTGTCTTTAATCCAAGAAATAATTTAATATATAAATTAAATTTAACTATTATTTATATATAAATGTTTTAGCTAAACATGTATTTATGAGAATATGGGTAAATGAGTAATTTTAACAACTTGTGTAGCAAATTTCTGAGAATTTTCAAATCAACTAATTTGCGCCTGATTACTAAATAAAATATCTTAAATTAATAATCTTTTGTAGTCACAATACAACCAAAAAAAGCATTTTATAGATAAGCTATATATATGATAAATTTGTGAGTTGTGAACAAAAAAGTTCATCCATAAAAAGGCAAGATATAGGTGAAAGTAACTAGGGCTAATAAGATATAAGAGGATTTAGATGTAGATAAACCTAAAACTTGGTTGCAATATTAAAATTGTTTCAATGGGATCTGGATTAACAATAATTGTGATAAATGGATTTAATACAAAGTTCAAAAAACCAAAAACTGGAAAATTATTTATTTGATTTATGATTTAAAATAGATTTGTTTTTATGCTTCATTTATATATTATCTCATATGATGAGTATTTTTTATTTTCCATATCCCAAAACACTAAATATTAGCCATCATTGGTCATAGATCCATAAGTCCATGTAGTTTATGAGTTTAGTGATGCAACAATATTAAATGTGCCATCATTTAATCGTCTAATCAAATAGATATGATGCTTATGTCTTACTAATATCATGTTTCTATCTTTAATATGCATAATTGGAAACAATATTTAATCCTCACATTCATTATTCTCAATTAAAGAGATGGTTTTATTGTAATTCTATTTAAAAACTCCATTCTACAATTCAAATACAAAAATATCATTCTTTTACTCAGCACTAGGTACCCAAAGGAATTATTAATCGTTAACGAAATAGATTTTACTTCCAGATGAAACATTTTATCTATATTTATATTCCCAATTTCCTTTTAATCCTTTCCCCCATATTATAAATTGATCATAACCACAGGATGCCAATATAGTTTCGGATTAATTAAAACTAAGTGATTCTACACAATTGCTATGCATATCTAAAGAATAAAGAAATTTCAGATCATTTTTTGTAAAATCTACTTACCATACAATTACACGATGATCATTCCCTCCAGAAATAAGCTGATCCTCTTATTTATTTAACAATAAACACATAACACATGCATTATGCTCTTTGGATGGTTATGACCATTTCCACTCATTTTAATTAATTTATTTCCAACATATAATTTCCCCAGAGCCACAACCAGAAATAAAGTTATTTATCTTTTTGCTATACACTAAACAATAGATAGGATTGCTATGTTTATTATAAGAATTAGATAATTTAAATCTTCCTTTTTCAAAATTCCATATTTTAACCTCACAATCATAAGTTGAAATCATAATTGATCCATCCCTATTGAACACAATTGCTTAACACTATCCATTCTATTAAAATTGATTATCAATCAAATTTAATTACACGGATTGAGACATAGTTAATACCTATTATTTCTATTTATTGTCAACCTAAATCACATCCTTGTATGTCTATATCATAATTTCATTATTTACTTTTTCTAATATTTGCTCTCCTGTAATCTTCTGTGTTTCATTGATATTACTTAACTATTTTAATATTTCTAAACATTTTTAACTTTCTTAAAATGATTTAAATAAATTTAATTTCTTTTCAATTTTTTGATTCCATTAGTATTATATTTAACCAATTTGGTCAAATAATGTTTTCTAACTGAATTCTTCCTATCTTTTTTCCTTAACTAGATTATCCAATTCATCATGAAAACTATAAGTAACATTTTATTATCCAGTTTGTATTATATGATTTTTCTATTCATCAACAACTCTAATTAATTAATCTAATTATTAAACAATTTCAGATTTTAATGAAACAAGATTTTATTAGAGTTCTTCAATTCTTTTGATGGTGATCGTTATCACATTCCCAACTAATTCATACTTTTATTTTTGATTTTCCTCTATAATCTCTACAACCTTTTTGAAACTCATTAGTTGGGCTTTTGATCCAAGATTTTCCATGCATTAACAGCATAAAAGTCTCTCATTCCTCTTTAAAGTTGTATCAAAAGCAACCATAAGGATTGGAAGTTTATGCTTTAAACAACTATGAAGTTCTTCTTATTTTTCAATCATTTTTGATTAAATCATTTTTATAAATTATTTTGTAATACTATTAGTTTCATGAGATGCTTATGAATTTGGATTTTTTAATACTCAATATTAATTATGAATCTTGGGTGTAGAAATTTACTTTTTTCTATAATTCCAACTTTCTAAATAAATCTATTCTAAACTCCTATTATAAAATATTGGATAAGGCTGTCTATGGCAATCTACTTAATATAAATTCATCAACAATAATAATTATTATTCCTACAATAGACAGTAAGAGAGGTAAAAGGTATATAAGTTAAATTTATAACTACTGTAGTAGAGTAAGAGAGAATGATTATTTTGAAATAAATGATATTACCAATAAGAATTCTATATTTCCTTTAAACAATTGAGATATATGTAAATTCACAAATAATATTGAAATTATTCTAGTCAAGCTAATCCCTAATCTGTAGTCATAATCTTGTAAGAGAAAGGTCTAGTATCAAACTAGATTAGAAATAGAATAAGAATGAAATGGGAATTTAGAATTAAGACTCTACTTCTATAATTATTTAATACTTGACATTTAGAGTAAATCAGAATTCATTTCTAATAATTTACTTACTTTTTTTAAGATATTAAACTTAAGCAAGAGAAATCAGAATCGAATTTAAACAATTTAGATTTCGTTCTAAACTCAAAAATTTGCTATTCACAATGAAGAAGGATTCTTGTATTTTGCAATTAAAATAAAAGGCGATTGATCTCAGTCTATTTCACTAAATGTGGAAAATGAATAGAAGAACTATAAGCTTGCAAAAGGATTTCAGTATGATAAATGAAAATAATTGAAATTAGGAGTTTCTTATAGATACTAATATTTAAGTTGTGAGAGATTGAATTAAAATTATGCAAACTAGTTCAGATCAGTTAAATGAGTATGCTTTTGATAAAAATGAATTAATGGTTCTAACTAAAAAATCAACCAATTTCTATTGATTTTGTATATAAGGGAGTTTTATTTAAAATTGATAAATAGAAAATAATGAAAATTTCAATAACTTATTTTGTGAAAGAATTCTTTAAAGTCAGTTAAAAGGAAAAAATAAAATTATTGCTCAATCATTAATAATTTATAATAACCATCCTAATATCTTAATTTTAAAAAATGAAAACTCTAAATTACATAATTTTAATTTTTTTTAATATAATCTAATTATTTAAATTTTACAACCTAGGCTTTTATTTGAAGTGAATAAGAATATTAGTATTGGTTTCTTAAAAATCAACCTAAATAGCATTTTATATGAGAAAAATTTATTTATAAGGATTAGATTCTCTCAGACACTGTTTATCAAGGTCCTATTTGTTTGCTTCTGAATACGAAAAAGACATGTTGAATATCTTCAATTAAACTTTTATTTTTATCTTTAAGTACATTTATAAATCATATTATTTTCGAACGTCCTTTTTATCATATCAACAGTTATTATTTCATTATTTAAATGTTTTAGCCCTACTATTATTTTGTCACATCATTTGCTCATAATAATTGATATAAAATAGTGTTTCTATTTTAAAGATTTATCTAGTTTCTTTTATATTTTTCTTAATTTTTTTTTCCTTCAGAACTTTATTTATTTTAGCCATTCATACGAGTGACCATTAGTAAACGATTCATTTCATAAATAAAAATATTAGTAATTCAGAATTCAACTTGTAACACTTAAATCGAATTGATTTTGCAAATTTAGAAGTCATTTAACCAAAATATCAAATGTGAGCGATGCTATAATCTGCATTCTATTAAAATTTATAAATGATGTATTTTGTATTTTTTTTATATCATTAGTTATTAGAGCTAGTAGAGATAAGAAGGAGTCGAGACTGTCATTAAGGATGTTTACAAAAGGAATCAACTCTTAAATATATATTTTAGAAAAATTTTTTGATTTTAAAATTGGAATTGCAGGAATATACTGTGCTAGATTTGAATTTCAATTATTGTTTGAATATGCTTAAAAAAATCTAATTCATTTCATGATTTCTATTGAGATTGACAGTTTTCAAGGCAACTCTTGATTAAACTAAAGAATTATTATAAAATTGCTTGAGAAGGTGAATCTTAGGTGACAAAGAAATATAAGATTTTAGAATAGTATTTGGTGACTTTTTAAAGGTAGAATTTTTTTCTTCATAATTTAGATATTTTAGGTTTGAAAGATTAACCGAAAATAAAATGATAGTATTATTATGCATCATTTTAGAATTACAATAAATTGAATTTTGCTTTAGACTAAATCCGTGATAGTTTCAATTTAGAGATTTCTCAGAAATCCATCCTGATTTTTTCTACTTTCAAAATTTGATTGTTTCATCATTACTGCCAACCGCTATCCAATCTTCCAAACAAGAAATTATTACTAAAGAGATAATTCAGCTATTACGCTGGACTTTTGTAATGTGATCAAACTATTTTGACACAATAATTGTGTGTTTATAGAAGTTTTAATAAGCTTAATACACCTGCTATTTAAATGCTTATTTTCCTTGAACTTAGAAATTAGCTTAAGTATTCAAATTTTTTGTTAAAATAATATTATAATAAAACAATAACTCATTAATGAGATCTACCTTTGTCCATAACATTTTATAAATTAACACAATTTGAGCTGGTACAATCTTGAAGTAAATAAATTAATCAAAATTAAGGAAAAATTGATAAATTTTGAATACATCTTATTCTAAAGAATACGATGTATTCAAAATGTCAATCTTTTTTTATCCGATAAGCCTTGTAGTATATGGATAAAATACCTAGAACATAAAATTAGTTTTCTGAAGAACTACTTTATAGGTCATTATTTATTATAATCAATTTACTTTATATATACATAAAAATCCAATACATATTAAAAATCTTTTAATCATTTTTACAATCGTTTCAGTTTAATCTATTATAATTATGCCAAGCATTAGAAAAATCTAATGAAATAATCAGTCGAATTTACTCTTAAATATTAAAAAATATAATTTATTGGCATTTTAATTCTAATGTAAATTTTACATTAGAATAAAAAGGAATGAAATTCATCTACCCTATTGATAATTAATTTTGATTGTATTCGCATTTTAATTCTCTAATCCATCTACAAAAGATTGTCAAATTGGAAATATTAACTTTATGAGAAATTAAAGAAAAAATAAATATTAGATAAAAATTCTTTTTCTCAAAAAACTACAATATAGTACTCAATTTCAATTTAACTAACGAAAAATCAAAGTGGTTTATCTGAATTTTTTTTAAGTATTTATCAATAATATTCTTGATGGCTAGTAATGCATGCTTTAGAACAGCTGGATATATAACCATACAGTATTATTAAGGGTTTAAAAGTATGAAATTGATGATCAGATGAAAAAGGTTAAATAAATATGGGAAGCATGTAAAAAAAAAATTGTTTTTAAAAAGTAGATATAAATAGTAAACTACTTTCGCATTTTTAATTTGTAAATTTATTAATAATGATGAGCTGATTTTTCTATTTTCATTTGACAAACTTTCTGTTCTATGCTTATTCTGTAGATTTCATAATGTTGTACAATAAAAATTCTGAATGCTATCTTGATTAAGAGAAGGAGTTTAATATTTCAAATGTAATTTTTGGAATGATAGTAACAATAGAAATAAAATTGCGAAGTTAAAGTCGATCACTACTCCGCTAGATTTTCTTTCAGGAATTAGTAAAAAATAATTAATTTTCTTTTCTGGTTAATCTTTATGATTTTTGAAATTTGTAGGTAAATAATAATTATATCAGCCATCATTAAATATTTAATAACGATTAAATACATAGAAAGTCATAAAGTATATATGTATATTAAGAAATATTACATTATAAAATAAGTTAAAATTTATTTTATTTAATGAAATTGTTTACGTGTTAAGATATTGCGCACGAAGGAGAAGCTATATAGGGATTCTGTTTAAATTTTGGATGCTAGGATTCAAGGCCTTAGTTCTGTCTATAATGTGGAATTGACCCTAAGAAACACTCTAATTGCAAGAAAGATTTAAAAGGATTTGGTTAGATTTAAAGTTTTATCGCGAACTTCAATTAGAACATACTTGATTTAGGAACTGAATTGAATAAATCCTTCACATAAGTCAAAGTAAAATATGAAGAATTCTCAAAATAATTAGAGAATATGAAAATACAATTAACTAAGATATCTGAATGTTTAAGTCAATAAGATTATTAATAAATGAAAGCCAATTTATAATTGATAAAGGAATGGTACCANTATATATACATAAAAATCCAATACATATTAAAAATCTTTTAATCATTTTTACAATCGTTTCAGTTTAATCTATTATAATTATGCCAAGCATTAGAAAAATCTAATGAAATAATCAGTCGAATTTACTCTTAAATATTAAAAAATATAATTTATTGGCATTTTAATTCTAATGTAAATTTTACATTAGTATAAAAAGGAATGAAATTCATCTACCCTACTGATAATTAATTTTGATTGTATTCGCATTTTAATTCTCTAATCCACTTACAAAAGATTGTCAATTTGGAAATATTAACTTTAAGAGAAATTAAAGAAAAAATAAATATTAGATAAAAATGCTTTTTCTAAAACAACTACAATATATTGCTCAATTTAAATTGAAATAACGAAAAATCAAAGTGGTTTATCTGAATTTTTTTAAGAATATATCAATAATATTCTTGATGGCTAGTAATGCATGCTTTTGGACAGCTGGATATATAACGATACAGTATTATTAAGGGTTTAAAAGTCTGAAATTGATGATCAGATGAAAAAGATTAAATAAATATGGGAAGCATGTAAAAAAAAAAATTGATTTTAAAAAGTAGATATAAATAGTAAACTACTTTCGCATTTTTAATTTGTAAATTTATTAATAATGATGAGCTGATTTTTCTATTTTCATTTGACAAACTTTCTGTTCTATGCTTATTCTGTAGATTTCATAATGTTGTACAATAAAAATTCTGAATGCTATCTTGATTAAGAGAAGGAGTTTAATACTTCAAATGTAATTTTTGGAATGATAGTAGCAATAGAAATAAAATTGCGAAGTTAAAGTCGATGACTTCTCCGCTAGATTTTCTTTCTGGAATTAGTAAAAAGTAATTAATTTTCTTTTCGGGTTATTCTTTTTGATTTTTAAAATTTGTAGGTAAATAATAATTATATCAGCCATCATTAAATATTTTATAACGATTAAATACATAGAAAGTCATAAAGTATATATGTATATTAAGAAATATTACATTATAAAATAAGTTAAAATTTATTTTATTTAATGAAATTGTTTACGTGTTAAGATATTGCGCACGAAGGAGAAGCTATATAGGGATTCTGTTTAAATTTTGGATGCTAGGATTCAAGGCCTTAGTTCTGTCTATAATGTGGAATTGACCCTAAGAAACACTCTAATTGCAAGAAAGATTTAAAAGGATTTGGTTAGATTTAAAGTTTTATCGCGAACTTCAATTAGAACATACTTGATTTAGGAACTGAATTGAATAAATCCTTCACATAAGTCAAAGTAAAATATGAAGAATTCTCAAAATAATTAGAGAATATGAAAATACAATTAACTAAGATATCTGAATGTTTAAGTCAATAAGATTATTAATAAATGAAAGCCAATTTATAATTGATAAAGGAATGGTACCAATA